>JAQQSZ010004236.1:0-14211 GCA_028646595.1 Phalanger gymnotis | reverse complement strand
AAAAAAAAGATGTTCAAAAAGAAACAAAAAAAAAAGTTTTTGCATGCAACTAGAAAATAAGATACACAGACAATGGGGCCTAGAAATTTATCTTGCCCTACAAAAAAGGAAGGGAAAAGGGGATGGGAAGGGTGTGGGGTGACAGAAGGGAGGGCTGACTGGGTAACAGGGCAACCAGAGTATATGCCATCTTGGAGTGGGGGGGAGGGTAGAAATGGGGAGAAAATTTGTAATTCAAACTCTTGTCAAAATCAATGCTGAAAACTAAATATATCAAATTTTTTAAAAAGTGACAGAAAATAGCTAGTTGCTAATTTATGAATTCTCAACTTTACTGATCCTCAAATTTTACTATAATGAAACCTAGCATAATCGATTTGTGGCCTTGGGTCTCTTATCCAATTATATTCTAGGATTATGCTTGATACTTAACCTTTCCATATCTTAGTTTCCTCATTTATAAAATATAGATGATAACAGCACCTACCTCACAGGGTTGTTACAAAAATCAAAGAGTTAACATATGTAAAATACTTTACAAAAACTTAAAGTACTATATAAATGTTATCTTATTTCAATGTGATACAAAAATGACAGCTACTAAGCCCATATACAAACTGCCAACATATTATTTCACATTATTAATTTTTGAAAATTAAACTGAATTTCTTTTCATTTCATCATCCTTACTTGACTTTTTGGCCTTATTAGGTTTATATACCTCGCTAGCCTCCCTTACCTACTTTCATAGTAAGCAAAAATCATCATGATGGTGATTTTGCGTTCAACGGTTTTGTGGAATTTTGGACAGTACTTGTGAATACATCAGCATAAGGAGCTCCCAGAAGGAATTTCCTCTACCAATTATGCAGATTGACACTCTACAACTTTGAATCTTGGAGGCTGGATGGCGGCACTGACTGGTTAATGGACTTGCCTATGGTCATATAACCAGTATGTGTTGAGACAGGACTTAAATTGAGATCTTCATAATGCCAAGCACTCTATCTACTGTGCTATGCCACCCTTAGATTACCTTGAGTTAAAAGATGGTACAAGTTCCATTTCCTATTGTTAATTCAACTGAAGTATAACTGAAGAACTAAATGTGTTTAATGCACTCTGGTGGGTTTAAACTTTTACTTTTCATTTGTTTAAAAAAAAAACAGCTTTCTTTGGGCTGCATAAACAATGCAGTAAGATAACTTGGAGAACTCGTAATCAGTTATTGATAACCAACTATGTGCTACATATAGGACATATAGAATATAAGAGAGGCAAGAATCTCTTGCCTGATGCAACTTTACACTGACATTGACAAACTTGAGTACATCTAAAGAAAAGTGATCAGAATAGTAAAAGGTCTGAGAAACCATATCACATGAAGAATGGTTGACAAACGAAAGGATGTTTTAGCCTTAAGGAAAGACTCAGAGGGAACACGATAGCCGTCTTCACATACTGAAGGGCTATTGTGTCAAAGTCGAGTTTTTCCTTTCTGATTCCAAAGGAATAAAGTAGAAGTAGAGGGGGAATAGCAGGAAAGTCCTTAGATAGGCTGCTTTTATTTACTTGAGTTTTGTTTTTCCTTCCAGTCATAAAAATATTTGGGAATATTATTTGTAAAGGAAATACTGAACAACAAAGCGTGTTAATAACCTATATCTGAAAGTTAACACTTGGTTTGCTTTATGTTTTCTATTTAGAATGACATTTTGCTCTCAAGACATGGATGACGTACAGCTTTACCAAAACCAAGAAAAAACCTTTGTGAGGTGTGAAAAAGGTTCAAAAACACAGCAGCAAAAATTGAGATGAGCCTTAATGAAGATCCATCCATGAAGAATAAATTTATACTTATTGATATAGTATAACTTCCTCAGTCAAAGTTTGAGAGTCATGCATACAACGTGAATAAAATCTAAATTAAATTTTTTTTGGAATGGAGATATTCTTCACTATAATGAATAGTGCTTTTATACCCATTATGAAGATCTTCAGATATGATGACAATGACAGTTGTTTTAGTTGTGTCCAATTCTTCATGACCTCATTTGGGGTTTTCTTGGCAAAGATACTAGAGTGGCTTACCATTTCTTCAGCTCATTTTACAGATGAGGAAAGTGAGGCAAACAGGGTTAATATTTTGCCCAGGGCCACACAGCATAGTGAGGCCAGATTTGAACTCAGAAAGATGAGTCTTCCTGACTCCTAGCCCAGCATGCTACCCACTGTGCCACCTAGCATTTGTATACTGTTATTTTAAGTGGATAGTTCTAAAATGCCTCTTTACGCTTACTCAGATTTCCCAGACATCTTGTTAATCTAACTGGTTTACTCTAAAAAACTTCTCTCCAGAAAAGATGGAAAAGTACTCCATAGAGTATATAAGACACAGTTTACCAAATTTAAATTTTCCTGTGATCTCCTTAGACCAAAGGAAAAAAAAGTGATAATGTCCCACAAATCTGATATTTTGGTACCATTGAGGAAAAAACCACAATGGTTAACTGAGGCAGTCATTTAAGAAGCAAAATTCAAACTAATTTGAATTCATAGACACAATTATTAGCAGTAATATCCCAAATTAGGCAATTAAAGCTATTTTCATTACATGATTTCCTGTTGGATAGTGTTTGAACTTTACTTAATGGAACTGGCACTCACAAGAACTTAAACAGATTTTAAAGCATCCAGTAAATTGAATAATTATGATTTGGCTAACAAATCTATTCACAAGCATATTTTATCTGAAGAATGGGCTACCAAATGACATAACAATTTAGATATTTGCTATAAATATTTCACTGATGTCAAAACAGCTAGCACATTAAACAATTTGAGCTGATATCCTCACAGGCATAACTGTTCATAGTACCTCTTATTTAAATAAACTAGAGTGACACATATAAGTTTGCATAAATAAGAATTTACCACCTATGACTCCAAGAGCCTATTATATCTTATGACCCCATTTTTTTCATCTACCAGAAAACTCCTGAGACATGCATCACTAATATTTTCTCCTGTTCCAATTTCTTATTGCTATGACCTCTGTTCTCTGCTAGATTCCGGCCACCCTGCTCAAGGGAGAAGATGCAGCTGCTCTCTCTATCAGTTTCTCCCTTACCTTCCCTGAAAATAGCATACAGCCTTTCTTTATTTTTCCCCCTTCTTTTAAGGGTTTATCACCATCCAAACTCTCACCAGTGGCTCTAAGAAGCTATAGCATGTGCAGCAGCCACACCCTGGTAAAACTGTCTCAGCAGATGGGTTAAACCAGGTTGAGGGAAACCAACAGTCCTCAAACGCACTGGTGAGACAGGGGGATGTCTACCACAAGCATTTGAAGACTTCCCCTGGCGGAATGGGCAGATGAGAACAATTTGTTCCGATGGCCCTGAAGGCAGCTGAAGCAAGTGCTGCAGAGCACTTAGAGCTTGGACGGGCATCAAAGATGCCAAGGTCATCCACTGCATCTTCAGCCTTCGCTTGTCATCCTGACTTTTGTCTTGCCGCTGGACGATGAGGCTCTGGAGTGAAACTGACAACTGTGCAACTTTGCTTCACTTAAATCATATTCACACATAAGTCAAGACACCACCACTGATGTCATTGGTCCTCTTGCGAAACAGATGAACAACAACTATGATTTACTGAAAAACATACAAGGAAGATACAAAAACAAACAAACGGGGGAAGTTATACTTTATAGAGATTTTATTAAGTTGGTCATGAGTATTAGCTACCATGGACTAGAACATACTCTTTTATAGTTTCTGCTTCCTTCCTAATTAACACCATTCTGGCCAGTCTTGTCCTCAGAGTGAGCCACTCCTGATCTGGGATGGATGTGGGATAGGTTGTAGGGTTCTAGGTGATAGATTAGGTTATAATGGTTTCAGATGTCTTGGGTCTTCTAGAAGCCACTTCCCCAATCCTTTATCTTGGGTATAGTACAATGCAGACTCAGAAATTTTTTTTTTTCTCTATTATTCCTAAAAGATGAGTCTTGATTCATTTCCCTAGCTGTGATACTGGAAGAAAGTCTTGTCTTTATTTTTCTGGATCCCTAGCTGAGAAAGATTTTTTTTTTTTTGCTATTCATTCAGAAAAATATATAAGGTTATTCAGGAAATGCTGATGTTTATGATAAAATTCATGGTGTTTTTTTTTAAAGTGGGCTAATGTGTTTTTATCATAACATTCCATTAGGCTACTCTTGACACAACTTGACACTCCTACTGGAGGAATGGGTCTCCTTAGGATGGTTTTCAGGGTTCTAGAGATAATCCTGTGGGTGGTTATTCCTACTACTATAGCTCTCAAGTCCCCACAGGTATGCTTCCCATTAAAAATCTGCCAGTAGACTTAAATAGCTTTTAGTAAAGGCATTTAGTAAGATGACATAGGACAGCTGGCACAAAACATTCTCAAGACCTAGGGCCCACTCTCCCACAAATGCATACAGCATCCTTGGGAAGAGTGGGCTCAAACTTAAAACACAGTAGTGCTTTTAAGACGCTCTCGTGGCAAAGAGTAATTCACAAGCCTTGGGACTAGAAGTTCTCACATAGTTCCCTTTGGCTGTAGCTCTATTTCTAGATAAGTTGCTCAGTTGAGCTCCCAGGATCTACTTATTTTGTGGGGGGGAGGGGGAAAGGCAATCAGGGTAAAATGACTTGTTCAGGGTCACACAGCTAGTGTCTGAACCTGAATTTGCACTCAGGTTCTCCTGACTCAAGGGCTAGTGTTCTATCCACTGCATCACCTAGCTGCCCCTCCTCCCCCTGAATCTACTTTGAGTCCATAACTAACACTTTTCTCTGCCACACACTCTGAAGCTTGCTCTTCACTTGAGTGACTGTTTCTCTGAACCCATGATGGTCCCCAGTGTGTCCCTCTGTTCCAAGCTGGATACATTAACTCCTACTGGTCTAGAGAAACTTTGTTCACCCCTCCCACTGTTACAGGTAAAGGAATCTGCCTCCACAAAGAATTCTTAAACCTAGCATTCTCAACTTCTAAACTGGCACTGCTGATATTGTATTGTATTTGAAAGTCAAATTCTCTATTCAGCTTTGTTCTTTTCATCAAGAATGCTTGAAAGTCCTCTATTTCATTAAATATCCATTTTTTCCCCCTGAAGGATTATCCTGTTTTCTGGGTAGGTTATTCTTAGTTGTAGTCCTAGCTCCTTTGCCTTCTGGAATATCATATTCCAAGCCCTACACTCTTTTAATGTAGAAACCACCAAAGCTTTTGTGATCCTCACTGAGGCCCCACAATATTTGAATTGTTTCTTTCTGACTGCTTGAAGTATTTTCTCTTTGACCTGGGAGCTCTGAAATTTGACTATAATATTCCTGCAAATTTTCATTTTGAGATCTGTTTTAGGACAGGATTGGTGGATTCTTTCAATTTCTATTTTACCCTCTGGATCTAAGATATCAGGGCAGTTTTACTTCATAATTTCTTGAAATATGTCTGGGCTCTTTCTTTGATCGTGGCTTCTAGGTAGTACAATAATTCTTAAATAATCTCTCCTCAACCTATCTTCCACATCAGTTGTTTTTCTGATGATATATTTCACATTATCTTCTATTTTGTCATTCTTTTGACTTTGTTTTATTGTTTCTTTATGTTTCATGGAACCATCAGCTTCCACTTACCCAATCCAAATTTTTAAGGAATTATTTTCTTCAGTGAGCTTTTGTAACTCTTTTTCCATTTGGCCAATTCTGTTTCTTTAGGAGTTGCATCACTTTCATCTCTTTTGCCAGTTTTTTCTCTGCCACATATCTTTAACTTTTCCAGGAATTCTTGTTGGGCTAGGTCCAATTAGAGGGTTTTGTTGGGTTTTTTTTTGGTTGTTGTTTTGATGCTTTGTTTGTTGCCATTTTTACATTGTCATCTTCTTCTGAGTTTATCCTTGGCCTTCCCTGACTCTATAATAGCTTCTTATGGTCAAATTCTTTTCTGTTGTTGTTTGCTCATTTTCCTAGCCTGTTTCTTCACTTTGAACTCCTGTTTTCAGGGTTAATTCTCAGGGTCTGCACATTTTCAGTGCTACCAAGATGGTGTGATCCTGAGAGACATGTGGCCACTGCAGTCCTGGTCTGCATTCTGGTCTTTATCCAGGAAGGGTCTCTGATCTCCTACAGCCAGCACTC
Source organism: Phalanger gymnotis (assembly GCA_028646595.1). Classification (NCBI taxonomy): domain Eukaryota; kingdom Metazoa; phylum Chordata; class Mammalia; order Diprotodontia; family Phalangeridae; genus Phalanger; species Phalanger gymnotis. The sequence goes on along the minus strand of JAQQSZ010004236.1, from coordinate 8,038 downwards.
TCTTTGACTTGGAACTATGACCAGGGCCCCTGATCCCTTCTAACCAACCACCAGTGCTTCTCTCTGCCCTGGAACTGCTACCCAGAACTGTATATGGGAAACAGAGTTGCCAATCAGTGCCAGCTGTACCCAGTGCCAGCAAAGGTTCCTCTCTAATCTCTTCCTGACCAGTTGTCTAATCCCTTAGTGTCCTTGGGCTGAGAGCTCCCAAAGCTGCTGCCATTGCCACTGCTGCTGTTGCTGCTGCTGTGCATGTGATCTCTAGATAGCCTTCTCCCCAGGTGAGACAAACTTCTCCTGCCAACTTCTTAGGCCAGAAAAATGTCTTACTCTGACCTTTTGTTGGCTATGCTGCTTCAAAATTTGATTTGAGGCATTATTTTAAAGTTGTTTGGAGGGTAATGTTGAGAGAGTTCAGTTGGGTTCCCTCGAATACACCATCTTGTCTCTTCCAATTGTCCATTGTATTATTTTTACTAGAAAAACAAAGAAAGGTAGAAAGAGTCCCTGCCTTCTACAAACTTATATTCTCATGAGGTAGATGACATGTAAATTACCAGGTGGATATGCAGCCAATATGAGAAGGGAAGGTATTAGCGGCTGGGAGAAAGGTCTCCTACAGAAGGTGGGATTTGAACTGAATCTTGAAAGAACACTGAGAAGCAGAGGTGAGGGGGTAGAGCATTTCAGGCTTGGGGGATAGCCAGTACAAAAGTATAGAGACAGGAGATGGACTGTCCTCTTCAAGAAACTTCAAGTAGGCCAGTGCGGCAGGATTTTAGAACATATCAAGGGATGCGAAGTATACAAAGATGGGAAAGACGAGATTATGGGAGCTTTCAAGGCTTAGCATTAGTGTGATGTTGAACAAAACACATTGTCTTGCCACAGAATAAGAATGTTTTAATTTAAATGTACTCTATATCATCACAATGAAGTCCTATTTGGTATTCCTATAGATGCGGAAGAAAGAGAGCGGCGGGGGGTGGGGGGGGGGGAGCAGGAGAGAGGAAGGAAGGAAGGAAGGAAGGAAGAGTTGCCAGAGCAGGTCCTATGTCTCACTCCACTCTGATCAATTCTCTAACACAGTGATTTTCTTAAAATATGGCTCTGATCATACTGTTCTCCTACTCCATGAACTCCAACGGCTCTTTATCATTTCTTGGATCAAATAAATATAAACTCCTCTGTTTAGCATTTAAAGCTTTTCATGATTTGTCTCTAAGCAACCTTTTCCAGCCTTATTCTATATAATTCCATTTTTTCCCACATATCCTATGATTCAGCCACACAGGTTTTATTACTCCTCACCAGTGTTATGCTAGAGCCAGCTCCTATCAGTACAAGCCAATTGTTACATTTTCTGTGTAAAATTACACTTTAGAAATTCACAAAGGTTACAAATCAGGGTTCCATTTGTTTAGTTGATTGTCTAGACCAGGGGTGGGGAGCCTGAGGCCTTACAGAACAGACCCCTGCAGAACATAGATTTGAAGTTTGTTCTGTGAAGTTTGAATTCAGTCAAAGGGCCACACTTGAGGACCTAGAGAGCCACATGTCACCTCGAGGCCGCAGTTTCCTCAATCCTGGTATGGACCAGATGTCAGACACTCTGGGCAGCCCTCTGTGGCCCACAATACTCTGGAGTGCAGCCTGAACCAGATTAAAAAGTAATTGGGAAATATTTAACAAAGTAAATATAATAATAAAATAAAATATCAATAACTCTAAGTCAAAATGTGGCCCACAAGAATCCTTTCTATTTGTTTGACACCACTAATCTAGACTTAATGATGAAAAAATACTAATAATGCAGATTAAATTTAGAAGCGTGCCAGAAATACTTTTTTTTCAGAGAGTTACTGGCATACCATTCTTCCGCACATGATACTCCAAGGCCTCTGAAGTGACTTTCTTCCATGCCTGCGGATGCTTCCTCTCCTTACTTTAGAAATCTTAGTTTCATTCTGGACTTGGTTTAAGCACCAAATTTTCCTTATTCCACTAGACTGTAATGGCTTCCCTCCATCTTCTGCAAAAAATTTAAATCAGTTTTATATACACAAACATATATTTTATAGTTGCTCCCCTGAAAGAATATACACTCCTTGAGGGCAGAAACCTTCCATTTTGTCTTTCCATCTATAGAGCCTAAAACTGTGCTTAATTTATTTGCTAATTGGGAAATATAGTTTGCTAATCTTGAAAAAATACATTTACATTAAATTCCCAGAAGAGGCCAAATCATCTTAAATACGCTCAAGATAAGTGAAAGAGAGGAAGCTTTCAAAAGAACAGAAAAGATCACAATCACAGATGGTATTACCCTCTTCACCTCAGTCAATGAAAAATAATATAAACAAATGTGCTTTTCTGGCTATGTAAAATTTTGGATAGTGGTCTATAAATGTATCAAGGGTTTCCTTGACAAAAATATAGGAAGGGACCACGGTTTTATAGATGTTTTTTCTGTATCACACATAGTCATACAATTGACTGAGTTATAAAGACTATAAGATCTCATCGTATCTATTATTCAAACCAAATTTGACTTGATAAAACACTTGTGAAAGCTCTCCTCCACTAAGCGTATTTTGAATAAAATGCAGAATGGTATAGTATATTAGAACTGGATTCAGGAAACATAGATTTGAATTCTATATCTGACACTTAACCATTATGAGAGCATTAGAATAATTTAACCTCTCAGAGCCTCAGCTTATTCATCCATAAAATGATAACAATGCGTAATACTACCTACTTCATGGAGTTATGAGGAAAGTGCTTTGCAAATCTGAAAGTACTGTATAAATCACATTATCAAAATCTTGAAAGCTTAGTATTACTAAGGGCCCAAGGGACTAGGGGAATATGCTTCCGTTTTTCACTCTGTTCTGGACCTATGGATGCAAGCCAACCATACTCAGTGCTTGGGGAGCCTTTTCTCTAATGAGAAGAAAGGGGCTGCCTTTTCTCACTATCTCTGCTTTGTTATGTCTCCCACTGCAACTCCCAGGAAAGATTTACTTATAAACTGGGATTGTGGCTCTTGCCTAGGTTTCCCCCCAAAAGCAGAGAGTAGAAAGATATTCAATATACAATATAAATTAGAAATGGGACAGGTATTTTTTTTCCTACATACACAAGCACACACACAGCTGAGTGACAAAAAAGACTGTTGGTGTGCAAATAATTTAACTTGTAGCCACTGTTACAACTTCTATCAGGCTGATATTTAAATCTTATTTGACATAAAGAAGTTGACCGGGCTACTGAAGTTATTCTACATTTTACCTCAGCTTTGGACCATGTAAACCAATTTTAGTCAACATTTTCTGCCATTGGGCATTTTCTTCAGGACCTCTGGATCTTACAAGATCACTTTCAAACTGGCATATATACACCTTGAGAATAATGTTCTGAAACAGTGTTGGAAGCAGTCTCCTAAGTCTCCCATCCCAATGCAATTTAAGCTAGTTTTTCCTTAAATGAATTGAAACTATTTTTGAGATTTCGGCTCGGAGTCAACATCACCTCCTGATGACCTTAATACAAGAGAGCCATAAAGAATTCCAGGTGTTAATCTGATACCTGGCAGGTGACCCATAACGGTTAGCTCATCTGCTTCACTTGATGCAACTTGAGGTGTCCTCAATGTATATCTTTCTTGACTATCTCTCCAGCTATGATCAAGAAAATAACTTTTTGTAACTGTTGAATAACTTCCAAGTGTTTCATCTCATTTCAGTATTGAACAAAACTACCCAGGGACTGGCCTGAGTCTAGCCCAGTCCAGAACGCTTACCTACTCAGGAAAAAGAATTCAAAGTTGAACAGGCAACCAGGAGGCCAGGTTCAAGTTCTCCTTGTTGAATTCCTATATTTTAGCTGCCTTGTGGAAGGGTCCACAGGAAAAGGGGGTACAGGGAGATGAAGAACAACACCCATTCCCCACGCCAGCTATGTGCACTAGGCCTACAATCAGGAAGACCCAAGTTCAAATTCATTCTCAGACACCTACTAGTTGTATGACCCTACTTCCCTCCCACAACCTCCCCCCGCCCCTTGTCCTCTACTCTATTCCCTCAAAAGGTTTTCTTCTGAGAAATCTACTTGCCACATGGTCTGACCTCTGAATTGGGTCTCTGATATCACCTAGGAGTGGTTGGGGAGGCACAAAGGGTGGGACCACAGCTCTGTCACTGCACCCAAGAAGGGAAACTAAACTTAGCCCAAGAGGGAACATACAGACAGCTCTGTCACTTTGAACCTGCAAAGTCTTCCAGCTAGCCGATGAGTTGAAGTCAGCAACTTTCTATTGGAGCTGCAACCAGGGGCAAGCATGCAGTTTTTTTGTTTGTTTGTTTTGTTTCTTTGCTCTGGCCTAAATAAAGGTCAAGAGTCTAGAAAACTCAGGCCAGAATTCCCAGTTTGTAAGATGTGGCTAGAAGAATGAATCAACAGCAACAACAAAGACATTGATGATAAAGTGCTATTATGAAGAAAGGGATACATAAATAAAGCACAAACCCAGAAAAAGACAGTAACGCCAAAACATCTAAAAAGGAATGCTTCCGTGAGCAACAGTTTGGCCACGAAAACAATTAGAATTTCTAGTTGAAAAGAAAGAAGCAAAAGATTTTTTTTAAAAAAAAGTTGAGTTAAATAAGTTAAAGGAAAGATCTAGAAGAACTGCAAATGAGATCACCACAGGAGAAAGAACACAAATGCCCCCCAAAGGTAAGTGTGTCAGTGATGTATCAAGAATTAAAAATAGACCATGGAAATAGCTGGAGTACTACACTGATACTTGAAATATTGGAAAGTTAGAAATCAATTCAACATGTATTCATTAAGTTCCTACGACTATCTCTGATATGTTGGGTAGATATTCTATGGAAGATTCTAGGAAAACATGTCTAAAACACAAGTTGAGATGGAGTAAAGGAACTGTGAACCACCAGAAATACTAATGACTGTCAAAGTACCACCGTAAACACACATGTGACTATGCCAACAGGAAATTACTATGAAATAACTTACTTCAGAGTAAGAAAACATAGAGTGACGTGGAAAGTCATAACATTTTAGGCAGAAAATTCAATAAGCAGCAGACATGACGAATAGTTAACCAAAATCTTAAAACTCATCTTGGCATATCCAAATTTGTCCGCCAATTCTATCATCAGCTAATTATTTGCATTTTGGGAGATGTGAGTTGCTCATTTACATCACATTTTAAAATGTATGTTTTGTAAGGAAATCAAATAGAGAAACTGAATAATGCACCTACATCTGTTCACTGCACACTCAAAATGCCAACTTTAACTGATTACACATATCCCTCTCTCTCCTATGAGTCAGAATGATGAACCTTCTCAGTGAAGATCATTTTTGCTGAAATTTTGTATTTTTTAATAAATAGTTCACTGCACTTTTCCTAACATTCTCCTCTCCCCCACCCTCCCTCTCTCTCTCTTTCTCTTTCTCGAAGTGTCATTTACATTCCAGTTCAAATCTCCAGAACAAGGGGTAAAACAACAAAAAGGAAACATGTCACACTCATCAGAAATAAAACTGTGTACAGGTCTAATGCCTCCGCATTGACTAATACTAAGCCATGGTTTCATACACTGAGAAAGGTTTGTGACACATTTTTGCATTTCTCTGATGCCAATTAAGTAATAGGGTTGATCAATCTATTGCCTCCAATCTAAATATGTGCTGAGTTATAGGAAGGATGAATTACATAATATCAAACAGGAAACAGGGAAAACAGGACTAGAAGGGGACTTCAAAGTCATGTCACCAACAAAATGGAGGACAAGATACTCTGAGCTTCATGACCTCTCAAACCTCTCCAAAAAAGGAATGATGTACAAGAGACAAGCTGTATCCATGGCCTGCAACACCAAGAACCCAAACAAGTTAAAAATCCAATGAACCGTAACAGCAGAGAAAGCTAATTTCTAATCCCTAATACACTCACTTAGCACCTCTCACCCATTAGCCACCATGCTCTGGCAGAGTTTCACAAGCTGACCTTTGCAAAACAATTAAACTCTGCCTTGCTCTGGGGAAACCAAAAGGCAGAAGCTTGCTCTGGCTAGGAAAGTAGCAAGGTAGTCCTGCTCCTGCCACAACAAAGCTGAGCTAGATAACTGAAGAACAGAGGAAACAAGGGCAGGATGCCTTCATGTGTCTAGTGCTCTAGCCTGAGGGAAAGGGCCCAGCATTCAGCTAGAGACAGTTTTATCACACCAAAAGTCAATCGGGGCAGAGACTGAGACCAGTAAAAGGTGAATTCCCCAGAGTGAGAGGAGGCTAAGACAGCTTTGAACTACAGTCCCCAGGAAAACTGAGGTAGCCTGGAAGTGAAGAATAAGAAAATATAAGGAGAAAAGACTGAAAATATGAAAGCTCTCAGGAGGAAGAAAACTCAATTAAAGACTCTACACACAACAGATAAACCAACAAAGAAGACACTAATAACAGAAGGAAAAATGACCTCCAGATAAGCTAAACCAGTCCAGATTTCTATAAATAAACACAGCAAGACAATGGAAAATGGATCAACACCTTTGGATTCCCAAGAAGGCAAGGAACTGTAGCAAGATGCTCCAGACTGTTATAAAAGAGAAATAGGAGTTATGAACCTAGAATTCATGGCCGATAGTGGCCAATTTCACCAAACAAAAAAGAAAACAACTGAGTAGGAATGTAAATTCATAGAAGTAAAGCTCAAGCTGGAAGAAGAAAATCAAAAAGGCAACAGTGTTAAAAAGGAAATATGATCTCCATACAAGTAAAACATATTGATCTTAAAGACAAGATATGTAAATACAACTTAATGACTAAAGGTCTCCCAGAAAAAACATATTAAAAAAAATAAAACGGACTGAACACCATAATGTAAGAAATAATACAAGAAAACTACACAGAATTTCTGAACACAGAAAACAGAAGTTCCAATTAAAAGAATCCACAGATTACCTCCAGAGAAACACAACAAAGAAAAACCAAAGAAACAGATGCTGTATACTCCAAGACACAAAGTGGTTAAATTTTTACTAATTCCACTGAAAATTCAGAAAGCAACATGGAATAAAAAAACCTTCAAATATAAAGACAAGGAAATTTGAGCAACAGAAGACTATTCTGGCATCAACTAGAAATCACAGAAGGAAATGGAAATAATGTGTAAAGGGCAAAGGTGCCCAAGATGTGACTCATACATACTTTGCAAATCTGAGTCTAACTATTAAAGAGAAAAGATGGATGTTCAATAAAAAAGAGGTTTTCAGAGCATTCCTACAAGTCTTGAACTTCAGACAACAGAAATACAATAAAAGTAAATGAATACAGCAACCAAGAAAGGCACAGATGACAAATTAAATTATTCTGGGGTGGGGTGGTGGAGAACAAAAGGAGAAACAAATCTTTTTTTTTAATTTATAAATTTTATTTTATATTTAGTTTTCGGCATTGATTTTCACAGGAGTTTGAATTACAAATTTCCTCCCCATTTCTACCTTCCCCCCCACACTCCAAGATGGCATATATTCTGGTTGCCCTGTTCCCCAGTCTGCCCTCCCATCTGTCACCCCAATACCCTCCCATCCCCTTTTCCCTTCCTTTCTTGTACGGCAAGATAAATTTCTACGCCCCATTGCCTGTGTATCCTATTTTCTAGTTGCATGCAAAAACTTGGTTTTGAACATCTATTTTTTAAAACTTTGAGTTCCAAATTCTCTCCCATCTTCCATACCCACCCACCCACCCTGCCTCCCTAAGAAGTCAAGCAATTCAACATGGGCCACATGCATAGCATTATGTATAACCCTTCCACAATACTCATGTTGTGAAAGACTAACTATATTTTGCTTCTTCCTAACCTATCCCCCTTTATTGAATTTTCTCCCTTGACCCCGTCCCCTTTCGAAAGTGTTTGTTTGTGATTACCTCCACCCCCATCTGCCCTCCCTTCTATCATCCTCCTCTTTTTTATCTTCTTCCTCCTTCTTTCCTGTGGGGTAAT
>JAQQSZ010004235.1:0-14211 GCA_028646595.1 Phalanger gymnotis | reverse complement strand
ATTTTTCCTCTACTTCTCTTACTTGCTTTTCCAGATCCTTTTTGAGCTCTTCCATGGCCTGAGACCAATTCATATTTTTCTTGGAGGCTTTTGTTTTAGGTTCTTTGACTTTATTGACTTCTTCTGGCTTTATCTTTTGTTCTTCTTTGTCACCAAAAAAGGAATGTAGAGTTTGAGTTTGATTCTGAGTTTGAGTCTGAGTTCGTTTTTGGTGCCTGTTCATGTTCCCAGCCAACTACTTGATTCTTGAGCTTTTTGTCAGGATATGACTGCTTGTAGAGTAGATAGTACTTTGTCCCAAGCTTTAGGGTCCAAGCACTGCTGTTTTCAGAGCTACTTCTACTCCACCATCACCCCAGGCTCTGTCACAGCAGCGCTCCTCCTCCCCAAGAGCCACCAACCAGGACTGCAATACAGACCCAAGCAGAGCACAGCAAGGGAATCTGCCTTTGTGCCCACAAAGTGCTCCTTGCACTCCTGCTCTGATCCACTGCTAGATTCCTCCCACTGTGTTAGCCAGGGACTCGAGAAACAGCTGACACTGTAGCTGTGGAGGCAGCCTCAGTAGCTTCCTGCTGCTGCCACCACCACACCACCTCTGCGACCCCCAGGGCTGGCGGCTGGACGGCTCTGAACATGATCCCGTAGTTTCCCACTAATCTGCTCTTTGGTGTTTGTGGGTTGAGAAGTCTGGTAACTGCCACAGCTCACTGATTCATGGCCCCAAGGCCTGTTCCGGCTGGCTTACTCGGGGTCTAGTCTGTCCTGGCATGGCCCATGCTGGGCTGCTCTCTGCTCCTGGCACTGTGCAATAGACCCTTCCTGTGACCACCAGGCTCTCCTGGGCTGGAGACCTGTTTCCCTCTGGTATTTCATGGGTTCTGCAGCTCCAGATTTTGTTCAGAGCCATTTTTACAGGTGTTTGGAGTGATTTGGGGGAGAGCTTAAGTAAGTCCCTGCTTTCTAGCTGCCATCTTGGCTCTGCCTTCCCAATTCTAATTTTTAGTGTATTGTTTTCTTCCTTTAGTTGTCTATCTTCTTTTCCATTTTGTTGGTTTTACTTTTCAATGAGACATTTTCGCCATTTATATTCTGATTCTCCTTAACCATCTTGCCAATTCTGCTTTTTAAAAATTTGTTTTCATGAGTGAATTTTTTTCTATTTTTTTCATTTTTTCTTTTACCTTCCTAATTTGATTTTTAAAGTCCTCCTTGAGTTCTTCCAGGAATGCTTTTTGGTCTGGAATGCAGTTCACTTTCCCTTTTGAGGTTTCAGATATGGGTGTAGTGTCCATGTTGTCCTCTTCTGAATTGGCAGTTTGATCTTCCCTGTCTCCATAATACAAATCAATGGTCTTTGAAAGCTTCTTAGTGCTTTTTTTGTGTTTTTTTTTCTCCTGTTTTTTAAAGTGGATATCTGCTTCTGGGGCTCAGGAGGCTCTATCCCAAGTTTCTTGTGTTGGGATCTAGCTTTATGTGCTATGGCCTCTGGTTTCATGAGGTGTGGGGGAGGGGTGGTCTGGTTGCTGGGCGTCTCCTCTTCCCCAGGATTGCTCTACAGCTTGGGTGGTCTCAGCTGTTGTCTGTGCTGGTGTCTGCCACTTCCCCTGGTGGTGCAAAATCATGTCTGGGGTCCTGGAATTGACGTTTGTAAGCTCCACCCCCCTAGGGCTCACTTACTCTCATTGTTCTGCTGAGGTGTGGGCTGCTAGGACACCTCTCTTCCTGCAGTAGCCTCCTTCTGGCACCAAAAGAAGGGCCCTCTTGCCGACTTCTTTTGCTACTGAAGCCTCCTTTCTGTCTCCTCTGTTTCTCCTGAGGTAGTATTCTCTGGGTTTATTCAAGGGAGGGATGAGAACTGTTTTACCTGGCCATCATGGCTTCTGGAAGTTCAAGAAGGCTAGTTTCAAACCTTTGGACTGTGGGTTGGAGACCTCTGGGCTAGTTGTTCCCACAGCCACAGGCTCTGCGCTGGTGTCTCCTGTAGCTCCAACAGAGTGCCGTCCTGGGCTGAGAAGCCTGGTGCTCAGTCTCGGCTATAACTGGTACTTGCGCCCTGGTCCTGCTCTTGCTCCTGCGTTTAACTCACCCAGTGCTCTCCCAGACTGGTGTGCTGGCTGGGTTCTTCTGCTCTTCTCGGCTGGTTTGGTGCCCTTGTGTGTGCCTGGTGCTCCTACCCCTCTCAGTCTACTAGTGGTTTCTAACTCTCACATCTGCTCAGATTCACTTTTTTAGGCATATCTGACACAACTTTTGAGAGAGCTCTAGTAGTTCCTTCCTTTCACAGTGCCATCTTGGCTCTGCCCCCCTCTTCAGAAACATATTTAAAGAAATTTCCAAATCTATTAAAATTTTCATGTCTCCAAGTACTGTGAACAATCTAACCACACAATAATCCACAGGATTACTGCATGTTAGATTTTATGAAGGTAGGGAGAGATAGGGTCTTCTGCTTTGTTCTGCCCGGAATAGTCAACAGAACTGAATAGAATGGTGAGTGTTAGCAGTGTGTTGTATATTGGCATACATAAATTACTGGTAAGAAATTGTGTAGAGGGTATCATCAATGACATTTTTCCAGAAAAGGTGTTGGATTGGCTAACTGACAAGAATTAGGGACAGTGGAACAGCTCAAGTGGAACCTTTGTACCCCTGATAGATGTCAGCTGATCAAAAAGTACTTATTAAGTGTTATCCTATATTATTATAACGATGAAAATGAAGCAGTTTTTGTTTTTGAGCTTAAATGCTATTGAGGGAAAACCACATATAAACTTACAAATATATGTGAAATATACATATAGTCAGTATAAAGTAATTTTGGGAGGTGGCTCTAGCAGCTAAGAGGAAAAGGAAAGGCCTTCATATAGGAGGTGGTACTTGAGCTGAGCTTTGAAGGAAGTTAGGAATTCTATGAGGTGATGGTGAAGAGAGAGAACATTCTAGACATGGGGTGAGAGGAGAATGAAGCCTGTGCAAGGACCTGGAGATGGGAAACTTGATGTGTGAGAAACAGCAAGAGGGCTAATTTGGCTGAAAGCATAGAGTGCTTTAACTGGGGTAGTGTGTAATAAACCTGAGAAGGTAGATATCCTGCAAGGAGCAAGAAGGTCTTGTGTTTATGAGAATACAGTGATAAGAACTGCACAAGATAAGACAGTATGGAGGATTGGGATCTGTATGGTGGATGAAATGATGTATCCTTTAAATTGTTTTTAAAAATTCAGATTCTAAGTTCTCTAGCTCTGATTACTTTCTTCTTTACCCTTTCATTTGACTTCTAATACTCAATTATGATTTTTACCTTTTCAGTGTTGCTGATATACTTTTGTAACACAGTTATTTCCATTTATATTCTCTTGTCTCCCAACTCCGATAAACTTTCCCTTATAATGGGGAAAAAAGGCTAAGCAAAACCAATGGACACAGAAAGTTAGTTTGGCAGCTTGTGTAATACTTCATACCCACAATTCACCATTTCTCCAGGGAAAGTAAGAGGCGAGTTTCTTTATTTCTTCTCCAGGACCATTACTGGTCATTGCAATTATAAAACATTTGGCTTTGTTTGAGTAAATTTTTTTGGTGCTCATGTATTATAATCAGCATTCCAACTTTACTCCTGATTCTACTTACTTCATTCTGTGTTGTTTCATTCAAATATTTTCATATTTCTCTGAATTCCTCACATTTATTGTTTCTTATGTTGTAACAACATAACTATGATGCTGATATGCCATGAATTGTTTAACCATTCTAATATTGATGAGTACTCACTTTATTTCTAGTCACTTAGTATGACAAAAGTATTGTTATGAATATTTTGGCATATGCGTTGCTTTTCTTCTTGACTTTGAGCTCCTTGGAGTAATTGTCTAACAATGATATCTCTAGGTCAAAGGGCATGCACAGTTTGGTGACTTATTTGTATAACTCCAAATTGCTTTGTAGCATGATTAGACCAATTCATAGCTCCAACAATAGAATATTCATGTCCTTGTCATTCTGCAGTCCCTCCAACACTATTACTACCTTTTGTCATCATTATCAATTTGCCGAGTATGAGGTGAAACCTCATATCTGTTTTAATTTTTCTCTTTTGAGTGATCATTTAGCCTGTGCATTGGTAACTAAGGTGAGACTTTCTTACTGTTTTAGAATGATAAATTAATTAAGTCTCTTTGATTGAATCTTACTAGGTACTAAACCCCAGGCCCATACCCTTTTGCTACTAGGTGCAAAACCCTAGGCCCAAATCCCTAATTACTAGGTGCTAAGCCTATGTGTATGTGAAGCCCTCAGGGTCCTAAGGGGAGTTGCTAAGACCAGAGCCAATAGTAGGAGCCTGAGTTCTGGTTGCTCAGATGATGTTTGATGCCGTCCAAAGACTGTATAAAAAGAGAGAACAGAGCTATTTGCTTGGGGCTCTCACTCTTGGAGGAGTGTTGATGTGGAGACTCCGGACAGCTGAAGTTAAGAGCCCTCCAGTTTATGAACCCAGATGCTGAAGCCTTCTTGGTAACTATGAATTGTATTTGGTCTGTTTATATTGTCTCTGCTTGTAATTTGTTTGTATTTGCTCTGAAGTTCAGGGTGCTGGTTTTTTCCCCTGAACTAAGTAAATGATATTTGTGTGTTGGATTGAAATAAGATTGTTAACCCCCTAATGATACTTTCCTTAGTAAAGCAGATCAAAAGAACCTGGCAGCTCTTGTTGGGCTTGTGTTGGTCTTTCACCCCTACAGCAGCTGCTAGCCTAATTGTTGCAACAGCCTGATCTTTCATAAGGTTGTTGATAGTTTACAATTCTTTTGAAAGCTATTTGTTCATATCCTTTAATTATTCATCTGTTGGAGAATGGCTCTTGGTCATTTATTTGTGTTCTTTCCCTATATGTTGGATAGAAGACTTTATTTATTTGGAGGGGGGAAGGCAGGGCAATTGGGGTTAAATAACTTGCCCGAGGTCACACAGCTAGTAAGTGGGTCAAGTGTCTGAAGTTAGATTTGAACTCAGATACTCCTGACTCCAGGGCCATTACTCTACTTACTATACCACCTAGCTGCCCCAGAGAGCAGATTTTTATTAGAGATATTTGATCCAAAGATGTTTCTCACTGAGCAGTTTCCTTTCTTATCCTAGCTACACTGATTTTATTCTTGCAAAAAGCTTTTTAATTTTATGTAGTCGAAATAGTCTATTTTCTCTTTTACGATCTTCTTTATCTCTCATTTGTTTAAGAATTCTCCTCATAGCCACTAAGACCTATTTCTTTTTTTTCTTAAATTCAAGTCTTTTGTTTTATATCATATTCATTTTTAATAGGCCTTTCCACTCACTCAGTAAACATTCCCTTGCAGCAGATTAAAACAAAAAAGAAGAAAAAAAGTTTAGTAAAAGTAGTAACCCATTGTATCTAACAGTATGTGTAATATTCCACACCATTAGTCCCCTACCTCTTCAATGAAGCAGGGAGGGGAGAGGCATGTTTTCTAAATTCTTTTTTTGGGCAAGTTGGTAAGACTCAATTGTCTAAAATTTTGTTGACTTTTAAGAGAGGATGGAAGAAGTTAAATAGTTTTCTGTCATTCCTGGTAAACACAAAGTCCAATTTCCCGAACTTGTAAATTCTCAGCTTCTTTCTGGAAAGCAACAACCTTGATAATAAAATAATGTTTTAAGTCAACAGGGTCTGGCTAGGATCTTTAATACAGAGCTTTTGGCATCAAACCCCAAACCTTCTTACACTGTTGAGAAAGAGCTTGTTTCTTAAAACTATGGGATTTTAGAGCAGGAAAGAACCCACAAATTATCCATTTAACAGACAGAGAAAATAAGCTTTAGGGAGCCAGAAGTGACTTGCCTAGGGTCACATGCCTAGTTAGTGGCCAAACCAAAACTAGAATCTAAGTCACTAGTGATCATTCCACTATCAATTACCTTATAGAGGCTCTAATATGGATCCAATTCACGTACCAAGATGCTGTGCTCTATAAAGAAAGCTTCATAATCAAATCTTATCTTAGGCCCTGCCTCTGCCTCTTGGTATCCCTAGAATCCTTCAAAGCACAGTTCAATTGCAGCCTCCAAATGAAGACCTGGCCTGATCCCATTCTGCTGTTAGTGGTCTTTACTTCTTGAAATTCCTTTGTATTCCTTGGTATATTTTGTATTTACTTATCTGTATATTTGTATTGTCCTAGTAGAGCATGATTTCCTCAAATTATTTGTTTTTGTCTCTTTATCCTGGCACGTAGTAGGTATTCAATAAATAATGGTTGAATTGAATTTTTTTATTAAGAACTACAGGTGAACAGTTCTTTTAGGCCAACTTGGAGAATAATTTTATCCATGTAAGCCTATCTTATTGAAGCAAGCATGGGGGTTAGACTCACACCTAAGTGAGTTCATTACACTGTGATAGATTGTAGCAACTCATCTGAAGGCCCATTATATAAATCATTTAAATAGGTATTCAGACAATTTTTAAAAATTCCCATTAATTACCACAAAGCCAGTAATGATGCCAAGGTTTCAGTTTATCCTCTACATGTGAACACAGACACTTTTAAAAACAGATAATTACTTGATGGACCAGAGCGGCTCATTTGTCACATAAAACCTTTTTATTCTTTATGTTGATGGAAAGAGGATTGTTGACCTGATGGATCCTAATTGATCTTTTACAGCTATTAGGTCTACAGCACCATACTTCTTAACATATTGCAGGAGTCAGATGGAGGTTGAGCACTGTCTATTTATATTTAAAAGATTTTTTAAAAACCTACTAAAAGACCCATGGCCTGGAGGTGATTATTCAGTCAGTCAGCAAACTGCTTTTTATAGAGTATGTTACTGGGTAGTAGAAATGTTGGGGGAAGGGGAGAAACAAAATTAAAATTGAAATACACTTCCTACTCAGGAGATAGACTGCTCTAACACAGTATCTGGGGAGGATATAGAGATTAGAACCTGGAAGTTTGGGATAAGAAGGGATAGGATGCAGAATCCAGTGCTTTGCTTAGCAGCAATTTTTGCAGTTAAATAGCATGCTTCCTTTAGCAAGACCACAAAATCAAGGGCACGGCCAGCACTAGGTAAAATTATGGAATAATTCTCCTTCCAGTGGTATAGTTCTGTTCTCCATTTGCCCCTTCCCCACCTAGTCTATGTAATCTTTTTTAAGAGAAAGGAAGAAACATTTATTCAGTGCCTACCATGTGCCAGACTTTGTGCTTAGGGCTTTGCAAATATTATCTCATTTGATCCCCTCACAATAATCATATGATGTAGGTGCCGTTATGATCCCCATTTTACAGCTCAGACAACTTGCAGTAGAAATTAAATGACTGGTCCAGGGTCACAGAGGAGTAAGAATCTCTTGTCGTTTGTCCTTTGTTTTTGAAGAAGAGCAATGGCATCACCCCATGATGCGTTGGATTGGCTAGTGAATTGGATTTAAGTGAGGCAGAGTTGCACAACGTCATCAGCCTCACTCTCTCTTCCTCAGTCATCAAAGTCCAGAGGCAGGGCAAAAGTCAGGCTGATTGATGGGCATGGATGCAGTCAATGTCTGATCAAGCTCTAAGCTTTCCATAGTGCCTGCTTTGGTCTCCTTCATAGCCATTGAATAAATTGTTCTCATCTGCCTACTCTGCTGGGGGAAGTCTTCATATGCTTGGGGTAGACATCCTTCTAACCCACTGACAGGTTTGAGGCTTTGTCGGTTATCCTCAACCTGGTTCAGCCTGTCTGCTGAGACACTTTTACTAGGGGGTCTTCACTGTGCATGTTACAGCTTCTTGGAATCCCAAGCGAGAGCTGGGTGACTGGTTGGCCATCAAAGGCGGATGAGCAGTCAGTGCTGAAAAAGGCTCATCGAGCCCTCACACCAGAGGTGCTAGTCCTTTCTGGACACTCCAAACACCTCAGGAAGAAGTTGAAGCTGGATTTGAACTCAGGTCTTCCTAATTGCTCACTTCTGCTCTCCAGTATCCAAAGCTGCGGTCAAAAAGACTCAGATAAACTGGTCCACAGTGAGAGAGAAGTGATAATTACATAATATGTTACTCCTTCTAGGGATATCAGCTTTTGAATAGTGTATAAACCATTAGGTGAAGGCATATCTGTCATGATAGAATTTTAGCAAGATGTTGAGCGAGAACTGTTTTTTAAAACTAATTCTCTCTAATCTAAACATTAGCACATACTAATGTTTAATACTAGATTATTACATTACATTAGTACATTAGTACTAATGTTTTAAGTACTAGAGATACAAAGTGTAGGGTACCAGCTCTGCAGTCAGAGTGCTTTGGTTCAAATGATTCTTCTGGTGCTTCCTACCTGTGTGACCTTGGACAAGTCACTTAACTTACCTTCCAACTCAGTTTCGCCATCTGTAAGATGAGATGGTTGGACTAGATGGTCTCTGAGGTTCCTTCTAGCTCTAAATCTATGATTCTATAAAAACAGTCCCTCCCTTTAAAGAGCTTATGTTCTACTAGGGAGATTCAGCATGTAGATAGATAAGAAAATACATGTCAATTTCAGGAGGGAGAGAGTACTAACATGGGCAGGGAATTTCTTGGTACCTGCCTAAATGGAATCTTAGAAGGCATTTTCCTACTCCCATATACAAGGCTGCATGCAATGAGATGCTTTGAAAATCAAATGTGTATTCCTGTCCTTTGATCATTAATATGCAATGGCTTTTATCTTAGATATTCGTATCAGTTCTCTATATACTTTGGATTTCAAGCTTTTTATCAGATATATTTGTTATAAAAATCCTCCCCCAACCCTCCATCATTAACTGCTTCTTTCTCATGTTATTGATTTTGTTTGTACAAAAACTTTTCCATTTTGTATAATTTAAATTTTTTTAAATCTTTTATAATCATGTCTATCATTTGTTTGAGAGGCAGTGTCCTGTGATGCATAGAGAGCTTTCCTCTAAATTGGTCAAGGAATAGTAATCACTCAGTCAACAGGCAGGCATTAAATCCCTACTGTGTGCTGAGTGTTGGGACCACAAATAGAGCAGAATGACAGCCCCTTCCTTCAAGGAGTTTGCATGAGAAAAGGGGAAGACAATACATGAATGGAAGCTGAAAATGGGAAGAGAGGGCTATGTGATGGGGGAGGGGGTGGAGAAATAGAGCACCATAGGAAAAGCAAGGAGTGGAACCTGGCAAGAAATGAAGACTTGGCTGTTCTGTTTGCTCTCCTTAAATGGAGGTTCTGGAAGGAGCCATTCAATCAGAGGGAGAGGATGCATTGGGGCAGAAGGTACATCCTCAGAGGGTGAATTCCAGGGCTGGAGTTAGCTTTCTGGGATATTGTGGAGAAAGTCTGGAGTACAGCCTAGAGAGGAATGAAGCCAATAGTAATGTAGCAGGCCCTCTCCACTTCAGACATGCAAAACAGAGGCACATGTAAAGTAGGAGAGTTACTCTCATTTAAGATATATAATGCAGGTTAGGGAGGGAAGATCTAGATGTTAAGCAATACCACCCAGACCTGTAGGCAGCAGAAAATGCAGATAGGACCTGTTATGACAGTCAGACATAACCTAGCTACATACAAACCTGCAAAGAGGCCTGGGCTGAAGGCTACTACATCCATGCAACACCCTTAGAATGAGCAAATGGTTTCAGATGGAGATGCCTAATGAGCAACAGAATGACGACGGATCATCAACAGGTGGAAAAAGATTGGTTTAGCAGGGGACTATGGGATCAGGGATATAAGAAAGGGCTGGAGCCAAAAATCAACTTGGCATAGAGCTACAATATGGAGGAACAAACTGGGACCTTGCCCTTTTCTGGTGTTGCAAATATGGAGTATATCAGATCATTGCGTGTATATAGGAAGGTTGAATGAATGAAAAAGCACTTATTAAGCATTTTCTCTATGTCACACTCTGTGCTAAGTGCTGGGGAAATAAATTAAAAACAATAAACAAAGTCCCTATGGTCAAGGATCTGACATTCTAATAAGGATAGAGAAGTTGTATAAGAGAATAGTTGCCAGGGAAGGCTGTTTTGGACTGGGAAGTCATTAAGATGGTGAGGAGAGCCATAGGACAATTGATTGACATGACCTTTCCGGGAATGGTGGTATTGATTTGATTTCTGTTCCCAAAGCTAGAAGTGGATAAGTGGTGCACACACAGAGAGCATATGGGTAGTAGTATGGCATGAATGAATCTGAAGGATCAGGCTAGCTACGGAGAGTTCTCACCTGTAAGAGTGCAGGGCCTCAGGGCAGGAGCTGGAAGTCAGGTTGGAGGCAGAAAATGTAACGTAAAGATGGCTTGAGTGTAGGTTGAGTCCTAGTAACCCTAAGCCACATAGAATAGTGCCATAACTAGGAGGGATCGTTCAGATCTCTATGGGAATGTGTGAGGCAGGGGGGCGGGAGGAAGAGTTTTTCTTGACCCTCTGTGTTCTCAGATAAGAATCCTCATTATTTTTGTTGTAGAATTAAAACCTTATTTTTATGGTTAATATGCTTGTTAGTCTGAGGCTTGCAGGTAAGTTGAGGGCCGTTTGGGAGAAAAAAAATGACCCAGATGCTAAAGTGCCTGGGGTAGGGACATGAGCTAGAGATTTTGTGAGAATGACTCCCTAATTATACCTAGGTCCTTGTATCAGGAAGGAAAACTGATGCCAAGTTGTAAGAAGAGTAATCCACATTTATGCAGTGTTTTACCTTATGAAACACTTTCCTCACAACACCTCTGCCAAGGAATGCAAACGTTATTATCTCCATCTTACATATGAGGAAACTGAGGCTTAAAGAGAAAGGTCAAGTGATTTTCCTAGGACAGCAAATTGGGGAACATCAGAACCAAAATACTCAAGTCTCCTGAATCCAAGTCTTGAATTCTTTCCACTACACTGGACTGTTGAAAGAACAAGGTATGGACAAATAGTTGGTCTTGTACTCTATCTCTGTTGCCAGACTTCTTTTAACACAGCTTTTATGGTGGCCCCATCTTTGTTCAGCGGCATCCATGCCATTCTTGGCCTGGACTCACAATAAGCACTTAATAAATATGTTGAATTGAACTGAAATACAGGGTACATTTATAGAAGCTGTGGGGAAGAAAGTACAAATAAATGATTGGCAAGATGCTTTTCAGCTGCCTTTTTTTTAGATGTCAAAAGACCTCAGTTCATGTTATCTTGTATATACTTTGATCAATTTAATTTAGAAAGAAGAAAATGATTTGAAGTTCTGCGGAATGGAACTCTAGGAATAAAGCTCATAGACAAACTGGGAAAACCCAGGATAGGTCTTCCTAGTATAAAAGCTAGTGGCAATTTTGTTCCCTGGCTCTTTGAGTAGCACCATTCTGCTACTGACCCCAGGGTCCCTCAGGCTGGACTCTATTATAAATGAGGCCATACTGTAAAGAGGGCCTTCTGCTGCTTTGAGTATCTTAAACCTCTTTGGATCATGTCCAAGATGGAACTCTGGGAGATCCAATTTCGTGCTATTGCTTGTTTTGTTATAGTGAGGCTCTGGTATATTACTACATTTGTACTAAACCCACAGCTCCCTTTTCCTTCAGAGATGCTCTTAGCTTCTGCTCAGCCACTGAAAATGACATGACTCACAGAGAGGAACATGAAAAATTTTCTTTTTCATGACCAAATATCAAAGCCCAAAGCCAGACTCAGTTTTCACCAATACTAACTGAAACCTATACGAGCCCCTTCAAAGCCTGCAGGGGCTAATCAGTGGTGAAAGGGATGATCTGAGACAGAGGCAATCTGTCATTGCTATTGGCTCCCTGTAGGACTGACAACTTTTCCCCCTTTAAGAAAGAAAGGATTTTTTTTTTGCTTCTGCTTTCTCTTGGGTCGTTTCCCTTGTCTCTGTCCTTACGAAGTAACTCACCATCACAAACAAGAACAATTAGAAATGAGATTATAGGCTCTAGTCTGGAGAGTTCTGGAACTAGAGGAGAGTGTGTTTGGGGCTCTCATAGAACATTCATGTTGGGTTCTCCTCCTCACTGGCTGTGTGCTAATGGGTAAGTCCCGTTGCTGCCTTTTAATCTTCCCATCAGTAAATGCAATGTTGTTCCCCCCCTCCACCCCAGGGATGCAGTGAAGCATTATTACTAATATGTCTGAAATGTACTTGGTGCTCCTCAGAGACAGGGGCTACTGTGTATCCCACAGCGATGAGGCATATCTGCAGAACAGATGGCTGTAATTGTTTAAAAAAAATGTAACTGTAGTGCCGAACAAACTCTGTTTTTTGTCACCTCCTGGTTTGCTATGTTAGAAGATTTCAATTCTCTAAGAGGAAATGGACCAAATGCGCACAGGCACTTGTTAGAAACAAATGGGCGTGATTAATTTTTATCTATTTTACACAAGTGGTGTCTTAAGAGTGAAGTGGATGTTCCCTGGGTATAAAAGAAATAGAGGGCTGACGTCAGCAATATCATAGAATCTTGGGTCTGGGAAGAAGTTGGTGTTGAGAAGTCATTTAATGTCTTCTCACCTTACCTCTACTGTCTTCTATATTATCTTGAATTCAAACCTTACCATAAGAATGTGAACTCCCTGAGGGCAGGGATTTTTTTTTGGTTTCTCTTTGTGCCTGGCACATAGTAGGTGCTTAATAAGTGTTAATTGATTGACTGACCAGGATGCTAGTCTTTCCCTGACTTCCTTGGCCACATGTTTCAATGTTTCATAGCTCATTTACCACTTATTAGCTGTGTGACCCCTGAACAAATCACTTAACTTCTCTCAGCCTCAGTTTTTTCATCTGTAAAATGGGGGTAACAATTGCACCTACCTCTCACAGTGGATGTGAAGGCAAAATGAGACGCGTAAAGCACCTTGCAAACTTTAAAGAAGTATACAAATGTTAGTTACAATAGCAACAACTTCTTTCTCTTCTTCATCTTCGTCTTCATCTTTTTCCTAATACCTCATTGAATGTCCTCCTGCTGTAATTTTTTTGGTTTAGTAGAAAGAATGTTAAATTTTGAAGTCAGGGGACAAGTATGAGCCTAGACTTTGCCGCTTCTGAGCTTCAATTCCTTGATGTAGAAAATGGGAGAAATAATGCTTGTACCACCTATCTCACAGGAAAATACTTTGCAAATATTGAAATGCTATACAAATGTGCTATTATATTATGTTGTCTTCTCAGTAGTATTCACCACGTATGATGCCCTGTTACGATGAAGTTTATAATTAAGAAATTCCTTTTTCATTCATTATTCAACAAAACTGATGGGGAAACTAGAAATCATCTGCAGAAATTGAGTTTAGACCAACATCTCATACTATATACCACAATAAGCTCCAAATAGACACAGGACTTAGATTTATAAGGTCACATCAAAAATAAATTAGAGGAAATTCTCAACACAAGGTATATTATTTATCATGCAGGCTTTCTTGAAATGAAAATTTATTGTTACATATTTTGAATCCTCTCTTATATTCTGCTATGCATATGACATGCTTTTTTTTCTTTCTTACTTTGTATTTAAGTTAATATTTAAGTTTATGATATGTTTTTGTTTCTTTTCTCTATTCTGTATTTGTGTTCTGGTAAAACAAAAAAAATGTTTAAAAAAATAAATTAGAGGAGCAGGGAAAGAGATATCATTTGAAACTATAGCTAGGAAGAGTTTTTGACCACACAAAAGGCTAGAGAAAATTATAAGTGGTAAAACAAACAATTTTAGTAATGTCAAATGGAAAAGATTTCACACAAACAAAATCAATGCAGTGATAATTAGAAGAGAAACAACTGGGAAGCAAGTTTCTCTGATAAAGGAATGACAGCCAAAATATTAGGCACTGATTTACCTATGTAAGAATAACAGTCATTCTCCAATATGCAAATGATCAGAGGATATCAATAGGCTGTTCTTAAAAGACAAGCAATCTATCACTTGAAAAAAATCCATTAAATCACCAATAATAACAAATATTCAAATTAAAACAGCACTGAGGTTATACTTCATACCCATTAGATTGGCAAAGATGATTTTTTACTTTAATTTTTTTTATTATTTAATATATTTAGTTTTGAGCATTGATTTTCACATGAGTTTGAATTACAAATTTTCTCCCCATTTCTACCCTGCCCCCACTCCAAGATGGCATATATTCTGGTTGTCCTGTTTCCCAGTCAGCCCTCGCTTCTGTCACCCCACTCCCCTTCCAT
>JAQQSZ010004234.1:0-14211 GCA_028646595.1 Phalanger gymnotis | reverse complement strand
CTGGGAGGTCCATGTGGGACAGACCTTACCCAGAGACCATCCAGGCTGTCCTGGGTTGGGGCCCTGCTTCCCTCTGCCACTTTGTGGGTTCTGCAGCTCTAGAATTGGTTCAGAGCCATTGTTTTATAGGTTTTTGGAGGAACTTGGTGGGGAGCTCACGCCAGTCACTGCTTCCCAGCCGCCATCTTGGCTCTGCCCCCCTACTGTTGATTTTTGAGGGTTGATTTTGTAACCTGCAATTTTACTGAAGCTATTCTTAATATCTTTGCTGAGTTCCTAGGATTCTCCAAGGTATCTTGTAGTTTATAGGATAGATTTCTTTCTTAAGGACCATACCTTAAACAGCAAATCATTCTGGCTTTCATTGTTTGGCCAACAGTGGGTCTCAGCCCAAGCCTCACTTGGGTCACAGTTTGGGCCCTGATGGCTCAGAGTGAGTATAAATAGCAATTGTTTCTGTTTTGGCCAGAAATCCTGAGGGTTTTCCCCTCCCAGGTTGATCTTTTTTTTTAAACTATGCAAAAGACTCCATTCTTTGCCTCATTTCTTACCTAGCCTTAATCACTGAATGGGCATTGCCTCAGTCAAACTGAGACTTGGGAAAGACCTTAATTTTAAAAGGCCAAAATTTCCCATTGCATCCAGGGCCACCTCCAGTCATCCTGACCTATACCTTGCCCCTGGACCCAGATGGGCTGTAGAGGAGAGAGTGAGGCTGAGGACTTTGCACAGCCCTCTCTCACTTAAATCCAGTGTACTTGTAAGTCATGGTATTGCCTTCCCAATATCATGGTCCTCTTTGAGAATGAAGGACAAGCAACAACAGGATCCAAGTATACCATTATATTGTCAGCAAATATTTTTATGGCTCTTCTGCATATTTCGTATTTTTTCCTTTGAGTTTTTCTTTTTCATTACTATCACTATTTGCTGACTTTCAAAACATGAAACAACTACTTTTAAGGCCCAGCTAAAGTCCCACCTTCTGCTGGAAGCTTTTCTCGATCTCCCATAAAGCCTTTCCTTTTTAGTTATCTCTAATTTATCCTGTATCTATCTTGTTGGCACCGAGTTGGTTGAATGCATCTCCCTCTACTAGACTGAGTGCCTTGAGAGCTGAGATTTTTTTTTTCCTTTTAAACCTTTATTTGTATCCTCAGGGCTTCCTTAACAAAGTTCCTGGCACTTAATAGGTGCTTAGCAAATGTTTATTGACTTGATTTGTAACATCAAGGTGTCTCCTGTTAGAATGTAAGCTTGAGTGCCTGGCGTATTGCTTAAAATGCTTGTTGATTCATTAATTCATTTACTTCTACTCTTTATAGACTGCCATGCTTAGTCTACTTTTAACTATCAGCCAGTAAATACTTATTAAGCACCCAGTATATGCTATGTGCTAAGAAAAGGAGGTAAGAAGAGAGTCCCTTGCTCTCCAGAAGCTCAGGAATCTAATGGGGAAAATAACATGCAAACTCTATACAAAATAAATGGGAAATTATCAACAGTGGGAACAGAAGGCACTAGAATTAAGGGGAATTGGGAAAGGCTTTCTGCTGAAGATGGGATTTTAACTGGAAGTGGAAAGAAGCCCAGGAGTTGGAGATGAGGAAGGAGAGCATTCCAGGCATGGGGGACAGCCAGTAAAAATGCCTGATGTTGGAAGAATATGTGTCTTGTTCAAGGAATAGCAAGGAGACCTGTGTCACTGGATCTCAGACTGAAAAGGCAAGGGAAACAAGTTATGAAGGCCCTGGAATGCCAAACAGCATTTGATCATGGGGTAATAGGGAGACACTGGAGTTTATTAAAGAGAAAACAAGTGATATAATCAGACCTGGGCTTTAAAAGTGAGTGGAGGATAGACTGAAATGGGAAGAGACTTGTGGCAGTTACACCAACCAGCAAACTATTGCAATAATCCAGGTGTGAGGTAATGAGGGCCTGTACCAGGATAGTGGCAATATTCAAGGAGAAAATGGAAGAGATTCAAGGGATATTAGGAAAGTAGAATTGATAAGTCTTTGTTGTTAAGATTGGAATAACAGATTAAGAAAGAATGAGTATGAAAAATTGAGAAAAAAGGAACAGGAAGGGGAGCCTGTGCTCAGATGCAAGAATGGAGTCCGAAGTTCCTATGAGGAGAAAATGAAGATGTTGGTTGGAGTACAGGGTGATGCATTGTTTGAAATTGGTGACTAGAAAGTGAGGTGGAAAACTGGTTTCAGGCAACAAAAGGTGGAAAGTTTGTCATTCAAAGTTCTCATGGGAAGAAGGTGAGAAGGATGGCCTGGGTGGGGGTCCCATGGTTTGGAACTCAAAGAACCATAAGGGTGAAATGTCACCAAAGTCAAAGGACAAAAGAGTTTCAAGAGGGAGTGGGAGTGGGGCTGTCAGGAGTGAAACGGTAAATGGTTAAGAGAAGACAAGGAGGATCAGTTTAAAGCTTCTGTTTGATCATTTGATCTGGTGTTAAGAAGGTCCACACCAAACTCGGAGTTCAACTGGTAAGTGGTAAGGAAATGAGGCTATGACAATGAGTCTTCCCTTTCTAGAAATTGAGTACTGGCATACTGAAGGAGAGGACAGCCTGAAGGAGAAAGTCAAAAAAAGATTCTTGTTCATTTTATTGATAAATCCTGAACACGTTTGTAAGTGCAGGGAAAAGAACTAGTAGAGAGTTTGGATATTCATTAGAGAGGATGAAACAATGTCATGAAAGACATGACAGAGAGGGTGACATCAAGATATAAATAG
This sequence comes from Phalanger gymnotis, assembly GCA_028646595.1. Lineage (NCBI taxonomy): Eukaryota > Metazoa > Chordata > Mammalia > Diprotodontia > Phalangeridae > Phalanger > Phalanger gymnotis. The sequence continues at coordinate 11,457 of JAQQSZ010004234.1, read as the reverse complement.
AGAAGTTTGGCCATGAAGGAAGAAGGAACAGAAGAAGACAAAAAACGTTTGGAGGGGCAATAAGAAGAGAGTACAAAAAACCATATATTTTAGACCTTGACGGGAACTAGTCCAATTCACTTATTTTAAAAATGAGGAAATTAAGGTCTAAAGAAAATCTAAACAAATTGACTGAAGTCAAGAAAGTATTAATTGGCAGATTTGGGATTCGAACCCAGTTTTTTTTTTTTTTCATTCCAAATCAGCAACCCTTCAAGTGCACTCATCGCAAGTTAACCTGGGTGAGATGGTCTCAAACTTCTCAGTAAAGTAGGAGATGAGCTAATGTCTTGAAAACAAGGGGCTGAGAAAAAAGGTTTAAGACAGCAGAAACTGTGGAGAGAGATGCAAGAGAAAATTAATCAAAGATTGCCACCAAGAAGAGAAGTCCCAAATGAGGGAAAAGAACATATATTTGTACCAAATTAATTAGAATGGCTCAAAAATTTCCTCTTGGTATCACATACTTAGAAATGAGAGTCTTCTGAAGGCATCTAATCCAAAACTGCCCATTTTAGAGATTAGAAAACAAAAATTTAAGAGAGACTATAACTTGCTCAAGGGCATATATTTTTCGTTCTGTATATAAGCTCCTTGAGGGCAGGGACTGTTTTGTTTGCTTGTATTCCCAGTGCTTAGCATAGTACTTGGAAACATAGGAAGCGCTTAATAAATTCTCCCTTTCCCTCTTCCCCATCCTTTCCTCTTTCTTTCTCACCTATCTGCCCTAGCTAGCTCATCCATTCCTATGATTTTATTGATTCGCCTTTGTATGGATTCCTTCAATCTCTACTTTTCACCTCTACCTTGAGTTTTCATTCTACATTTCAACTGTTCAATATATAGCTCCATCTCAGTGTCCCACTATTACCTTAAACTTTCCATATCCCAAAACAAACTGATTTATCCCTAAAACTATCTGACTTGCTTTTCTGTCTGACTTCTTTAATACTGGTGACAGCACAGTCCTTCCAGTAACCTAGGTTCAAAACCTCAAAGTCATTTTTGACTTCCTGCTTTCCCACTTCTTTTCATTAGTCATTTTCTAAGTCCTATTTCCTCTCATATTTGTGCCTTCTCCATAGAGTGCAACCATTTTACTTCATTGCCTCAGTAGTTCTCAACTGAACATTTGCCTCTTGCTTGGTTTGCTTGCTCCATACAAATTTCTGATTCTGCTATGCAAAGCTGGCTACAAACTGCGGTATACTTCTCCAACCTTAACTTGCATTACTGCTCTTCATGTACCAACATTCCAAACAGACTGGACTATTGTTGTTTCAGTTCTTGTCTCACCTTTGCTCACACATTCTGAAATAGACTTCCTTCCTCTATTAGCTGATTGAAGCACTGCCCTTCCTTCAAGGCCCAACTCAGGTGCCGTCTCCTTCATGTTCCCTGTACATTCCAGCTAAAAGTACTTTTTCTGATCTCAGATTTCTGAGAAGACTGTGGATTCTCTCCCTTGGTGCTGTTACATGCTACTATTTATCTTGCTAATGTACATGTTGCACTGCTTTATATTGGCTTATAAGCTGTTTGTTATAAAGGTCTCTGTTATTTAATTGTATCTCTGTTGCTTACTATTCATAGTACAATACTGTTCATATCATAAACACTTAAATGTTTACTGAATTGACTAATAATATTGGACCTGGCTTTCTTGGAAGTTACATAGACATGTGATGATATTAAGACAGCTAGGTGGCCCAATGGATAGATCACTGGGCTTGGAATTAGGAAGACTCATGAGTTCAAGTCCAGCCTTAAACACTTACTAGCTGTTTGTCCCTGGACAAGTCCCTTAATCCTAGTTACCTCAGTTCCTCTTCTGTAAAATGAGCTGGAGAAGGAAATGGCAAACCACTTAAGTATCTTTGTAAAGAAACCCCAAATGGGGTTGTGCAGGGTGAGAGCACCCGCCAGCAATTAATTAAAAAAAGTCAGAAACAGAAAAAAAGTTAGAAACAGAAAAACTTCTTTATTACGGAACCTATAGACAATCGGTAGGAAGAGGGAGCCCCAGAGGGCAAGAACTTAGCTTTATACTCTAAGGTAAACAACCCCCACCACCACCACCTGCCTTTTACTCTCATTGGTGGAGTTCAAGCTTACAATCTAAACGTGGAAATCTACTACCTTAGGTACAATTTAGCCAATGCCAAACTCTTAAAAACACTTTTTTCCTTATTTGGTGAGATTTGTGCCCGGTGGGGGGGTGGGGTGGTTCAGGCCGCTCTAAGTTTTGGATTCCTGTGAGTCAGGTGATTCAAAACTTAGGCCTAGCTGACAGTCAGAAGCCCTGAGCCATGCTAAAATGTCCCTACTCCCATTCATTCCACTCAAGTCACAGAAAGGCCAAGATCTAGATTCCATGAGAGGGCTTCACCATCCCACTCAGGGTCATGAAGACTCAGACATGACTGAACTAATGATCTTTCCTGCATAACATAGCTGGTTATTTGATAGAATCTGAAAGCCGTGGTGGTCTTAATCCAAAATCATGGGTAATGAAAATACTGTTCGTATTTGGCTTTGGATAATTTCTTAGTTTAAATATGAGTTTTTCTGAAATTCACAGTATTTTAAAAGAAATAAAGGCTTGGTGGCACATACCTGTTATCCCTGCTACCAGGGAGAACTAAGGCTGGTGAATAGCTTAAGCTTAGGGACTATGATCTGCAGTAGGCTAAACTGATTTAGAGTCTCTGCACAGCATCAATAATGGTGAACCCCTAGGAGTAGGAGTGGAGAGGGCAGGCACCAGTCTGCCTTAGGAAAGACAACCAACTCAGGTTGGAAACAGTCAGAGCTCCTGGGCTAACCATATTGGATTGGACCCATGAGTAGACACCACACCATACTTTGCATTTGGATGAGATAGGGAGATCCAGTCTCTCTCACCCTCTAGCTTTTTGGGAAAAAAAAAAAAGAAAAAAGATGGAATGAATCAATGGATTGAACAAACCATGTTATAAACAAACTATGTTATAATGGAAAAATTACCATTTTTTTGTTTCCTCATATTGTGGACTTCTTCTGTATTCTAGATTTTACCTGCCTTACCGCTTGATTGATACTAAAGCCTCCTAACCAATCCATACTTGGTGGCTTGGGTGGAGGCAATTATTTTTCTTTTCCACCTTCTGAATCAAAGTGAACATGGACCCTATATGTCATCAATGCCTTGTTTTGTTTAAGAGAAACATTCTTAGAAAGTCATATATAAAGGAGTTGACTGCCAATATCATTGAAGTGAATTTTTAAATACTGTGAAATTTACCTGCTTGGGCGGTTAGAAGACCACTCCACGTATTGTTGAGTTTTCTGGGGTAGTCATTCCATGTCCTTGCTATGAAAGGAAAATATCCTATAGACTTACTTTTTTCAGTTATATCATTTGGTAGTTTTATGTCTCTTTTAGTCTTTTTGGGTCTGTCTTACTCTCTTTGTTTTTCAGCCCCCTTTCTACTCATTTGTATCTATTGTCTGATCTGCCTTCGACTTCATAGTAAGTTCTTATCACCAATTTTTGCTATTTCCCAATGCTTCTTCACTGCTGTACCCTCTAATACCACTGTCAAAGGAAGAGAATTTACTACTAGAAACAAAAACATCCTTCTAATAATCATCCTCTTCATTCGCACTATCTCCAGAATATTCTGCTTGCCTCTTGACTCTACTTCTCTCCTCCTGCCCTGGTAACCTTTATACTGCCATCATTACTGATTAGTTTTACCTGAGATTTAAACTTCTTTCCTTACTATTGACTCATGAAATCACTTTTAGTTTGCAGCAGAGTCATTTCTCTCACACTTAGTACTAACACCACTGGTGTTCTTGCCTCCTTGCTTACTAGACTTCTCTTTTCCATTGAACTTAATGGTCATCTCTTCTCACCTGCTTATCTCCTTTATGTACATTGTTGCCTTTTTAAATTTCTCTGCATCTATGTTTTTAGAGTTCTGTGATTGACTTTGAGCCCAGAGTACATAATTTTGTCACTGGTACCATGTACTCAGAGCATAGTGTAATATAATCATACCATTCCTTAGGATCTACCCCATGGCCGAGAATGTGCCACAAGAAGGTACATACTTAAGATGTAACATTAAAAAAGGAGCATGTTGGAACTGTTTAAGTCTTTGCTATTTATAGCTAGTTATAATTTTTATGCTTGTTATTTGTCAATAAGATTCTTTTTAGATTATTTTAAAAACAAGATTTTAGGCAAATAGATGCTGTCAAATATGAATTGTCATCACCATATACAGTGTATTTACATTTTGTTGCAAAATAATTGTGTTGAAATACTTTCACATGTTTTTGGATTGGTTTTCTGTTATCTAGATAAACTATTAATATTTCTTAGTGATGTACACAGCATTGAAATTCTGGGTTATTTCTTTTTCCTGATCCCTCAGTAATCTAATTCTTTAGAAGTTTAACTTGTATTTTCTTAGATTTTTTTTTCATTGCTATTATGTTACATTAATATTTTCTCCTTACCTGCTATCATCCAAAGCTCTTAAATGTATTATTGGAATAGTCTGGTCAGAAATCCTAGGCTTTACTTATTGCCTTCTTCCAGTCACTCCCAATTTTGGTGCCTTTCCAGTAGTTTTGATTGTGAATTGGGAAATGAAGATATAATATCTGGATTTGTATTTTATTGGATTGGACTTTTTTTTTTTTTAACATCATCCTGATCTCATCTTATGGGCAGTAGTTAATGGTAAGCGAATGAGAAATCTCTTTAATGTTACATATATTCCCTCTTGGACCTAGACAACATTGTATACTTAAGGTTATGTACCTTTATATATACACGCACCACATGCTAGCTGTGTCTTTTTCTATACAGAAATGAACAATAGTGAGATGTAGCGGAAAGGGAAAGTACTGGACTTGAAGTCAGGAGAGAGTTGGATTAGAATGTTACTCCCCAAACTTACTAGCTGTGTGACTGTGAACAAATCACTTAAGGTATAACATCCTCCCCTGTAAAACGAGGACTTAGAGTAATTGTTTCAAGGTCTTTTTTTGAGGTGCCAATCAAGTAATGTTTGAATAACACACTTTTTGTATCTTAGAGGGACATATAAATGTTAGCTATTATTAGTATATTGAAAAACTAAAATGGCAAAATTGATGGACTTTTAAGACTAGTCTGAGTAATCCTGTTGAATATTTGCCTATTCAATTTGCTGTAATGCTTCCTCTAATATTTCATATGTTTTTATGAAGAGATTAAAGAAAAAATGAAGATGGTAGGGAACCATAGGTTTCTAGGGGTGCTCAAGACCCCAAAATACCTATACACCGCGTCCTGCCGAAAGAATTCGACTCAAGCCTTCTCAGCCAAGGGAAAAAACTTTTTCCCCATCTGTCTGGAATGTTAAGGACGGGGATAATGGAGTCCCTGAGGAGAACTTTCAGGATTTCTTAATGACCTCTATTCTAAGATTTTTTTTAGAATTTTAATCTTAAAAGGGACTTTAAAGGAAGACAAGTCTTACAGATTGTTAAAGCTACTTAATAGTTCTAATTCCTACATTTGAAAAAAATGTTCTTGAATATTTGGTCTTTGGAAATATTTTAGTAATTTGAATAATAGAAAATAAATCAAACTTTGTTCTTAGAGTAACTCTTTTTCACTTGACTCTTAAATAGGCGATGGTTTCTTTTAGTCTGGTGAATTTATTATTTATCATCATTTGCCCTATTAAATAACAATAGAAACAGGTAACTTATTTTAGTTAGGCTGTAAGTACCATCTATAGTAATACTAATAACTTTTAGAAGTCTCAGATTTGATCATTTTCTGTGCAGGATGTGTTCAATTATTTGGAAAAACTTGATAGAGTTGAATAAAAATACTGAATTACTAAGTTGTATATATTCTTTTTCAGTTCAATTCAGTCAGGTACTATTGTCTTGAGTAGTAAGTAACCTTTACTTTAATTTTAGGACACTGGAGAAGTAGGATGGTGGAAAGGTGAACTTAATGGTAAAGAAGGAATGTTTCCAGACAACTTTGCTATTCAGATACATGAACAAGATAAGGACTTTCCAGTAAGTAAAATGTTTTTGGTTCACTATAATTCTTCAGTTAAAGCACAGATATTTTGCCAGCAATTTTAAAAGAATATATTGTTGCATTGTCATTGAATGATGATAATACAAAGCTGCCAGGTTTATATATTTGTTTAAATTATGTTTTAAAATGATAGAGTGACAGTCAACATTTGTAAAAATGCCATCAGTTGAACATGCTTCTCACCATCATCCCCAACTTGTCTGAAAAAGTATAGCTGACTCTTAAGTGCTTTTATGCACGCGCTCTCTCTCTCGCTCTCGCTCTCTCTCTCTCCCACTCGCTCTTTCTCTGCTTCTCTTCCCTCTCTCCTTCCCTTCCCCTTCCCCGCCCCCCCCCCCCGCCCCCTTCAGGCATACATATAAGTATATTGGAAAGAGTATTCAATTTGCAGTCTAATGACCTGTATTTGAGTTCAGACTACTTGCTTGTTACCTTTGGGGAAGGTCCTTTAAAATCTTCTTCCTTAAATTTCTTTTGTAAAATAAGGAATTATACTGGATTCTTGTCTTTCCTAATTCTAATTCCTATGCAGTGGTTTCTTGTTGCCTCTAGGAAAAAACATAAATGCTTCCATTTAGCTTTTTTGAAGCCTTGTACAACCTGGTCCCACCCTTTTTAAAAATCTTCTTTGGACTTTAATCCCCCTCTCACACTCTTCAGTCCTGCCTAACTGGTTTTCTCAGTTCATTACACACAGCACTTTATATCCTGTCTCCAAGCCTTTGCATTGATCCTCCCCCATGCCTAGAGTGCACTCCCTCCTTACCCCCATTACTCCTGTTTTATTAGTCTGTTCCCTTAGGTTGCAGCTAAGGTACCATCATCTATCTATATGAAGCCTTTCCTGATTCCCCCCAATTTTCAGTGCTCTCCCCAAACTATCTCTTTTTGTCTACTTTGTATATATTTATTAACTTTGTTTTTATATGTGCTTATTTCCCCCATTCCATTAGATTATAAGCTCATGGTGAATAGGGATTGTTTTATTCATTGCATTATATGCTCAGTGCCTAGCATAGTATCTGACACATAGGCACATAATAAATATTTGTTGATTGATTAATCTGATACTCTTATTTTTTAAGCTTATTTTTCTTATTTTCTGTGAACTAATAATCTATGCAGCGTATTATTTCTTGAAATGCTTAAAGTGTTTTGTTATAAAGCTTAGAAGTCTAAAAATTTAAAGATATTTATGAATTTTTAGTAAGTATTGATTATATAGTGAAATTGCAAGGCGAATGCATATCATAAAACTTCAACTTTCTATGCTATGTAGCAATTTCAAAGTTATTTTGACAGCATGCTTTGTGTTAGTAATTATGTTATTTTTTCCCTAGTTGTAGTATTTTTTAAAACCCCCAAGACTTCTGTGGCATTTTCTTTATTAAATCCTTTTTAAAAAAACTACTTCTTTTCCCTTTCCTAGTAATAATCTTTCTACTAAGAGGCAGTTCCACTAAGACTTTAGATGCTATTTTTCTTTTGTTTTATCTTTTTTAACAAAATACTTATTTTTAATATTATTTTTTAAAAATTTTCATTCCATATTCTCTCCCCCCTCTTGCTTCTCCTCTATCCATTGAGAAGCAAAACAATATGATATCAATTATACACATGAAATTATGGGAAATATTTCCATATTACCCCACCCCCTAAAAAAAGGCAAGAAAAATAAAGGGAAAAAAATTTACTTCAATTTGAAATTACATCACCTCTCTCTCTGGAGGTAGATAGCATTTTTCTTCATGAGTCCCTGGATAATCACCAAGTCTTTCACAGTTGATCTTTTAACAACATTGCTGTTAACTGTGCACAATGATCTCCTGGTTCTTCTCTCTTGATTTTGCATCATTTCACATAGGTATTGCCAGTTTTCTCTGAAACTACCCTCCACCCCCTTTGTCATTTCCCTTAGCACAATAGTACTTTTCTCACAATCATATACTACAACTTATTCAGACGTTTCCTGATTGATGTGCAATCCCCTCAATTTCCAATTCTTTGCCACCATTTATTTTGTATGTATAGTTCCTTTTCCTTTTCCTTTTATTATCTTTAGGGTGCAGACTGACCTAGTAGTGGTATTGTTGGGTCAAAGGGTATGCACAGTTTTATAGACCTTTGGACAAAGTTCCAAATTACTCTTCAGAATGGTTGGACCAGTTCACAACTCCACAAACAGTTCATATAATTTTTTTCAAAATTTATTATTAGTTTTAAAGTTTTTTCTTTTTGAATTTTGAGTTCCTTCCTCCCATGCCTACACCCACCTACTTAGAAGGCAAGCAATATGATATCAACTATATATATACACACACACAAGATCATGCAAAACATTTCCATATTAGCCATATTGCAAAAAAAGCAAGAAACATCAAGAAAATGAGAAAATTATACTTAAGTTTGCACTCAAGAGTTCATGAGATCTCTTTGAAGGTGGAGAGCATATTTTCATCAAAAGTCCTTTGGAATTATCTTGGATCATCGTGTTGATCAGAGTAGCCAGTTCTTTCGTAGTTTGTCATTATTACAACATTGCTATTACTGTGTACAGTGATCTCCCAGTTTTTCTCACTTCATTTTGCATTAGTTCATATAGTTCTTGCCAGGTTTTTCTGAGACCTACCTCCCTTTTCATTTCCCACAGCACAAGAGTACTCCATGGCAATCATATACCACAATTTATTCAGCTATTTTCCGGTTGATGAGCATCCTCTTGATTTCCAGTTTTTTGCCACCATAAAAAGACCTGCTGTAAATATTTTTGTATATATAGTTTCTTTTCCTCTTTCTTTAATTTCTTTAGGGTCCAACCTAGTAGTTGTGTTGCTAGGTCAAAGGGTAGCCACGGTTTTAGAGCCATTTGGGCCTAGTTCCAAATTGTTCTTAAGAGTGGTTGGACCAGTTCACTACTCCACCAACAGTTCATTAATGTACTTGTTTTTCCCTCATTCTCTCCAGCATTTATCATTTCTTCTAGGTGTGGGTGGTACTTCAGAGTTGTTTTAATTTGCCTTATTTTAATCAATAGTGATTTAGAACATTTTTTTAACGTAACTACATAGCTTTGATTCCTTCATTCTGAAAACTGCCTTTAAATTCCTTGACCATTGATCAATTGGAGAATGGCTTTTATTTTTAGAAATTTGACTCAGTTCCATATTCAATATGTATTTGAGAAATGAGGCCTTTATCAGACAAACTTGCTGCAAAAAAAAAAAGATTTGATACTACTTCATTGTCTATGGTGCTTTTTTTTTTTAAAGCAAAACATGGTTTTCCTGATTATTCCTTTTAATTAGGTCCATTTTTGCTTTTGCTTTGTCTGAAATCATGGTTGCTATCCTTGCCTTTTTTTAGTTTAGCTGTCGGTATTTAGATTGTGTTCTAGCCCTTTATTTTAACTCTAGGTGTGTCTTTCTCTTTCAAATGTATCTCTTATAAACAACATATCACTGGATTCTCACTTCTAATACATTCTGCTCTATGCTTCTTTTTTATGAGTGAGCTCATCCCATTCGCATTCACAGTTATGGTTACTGTGTATTTCTCTCCATCTCTTTTTCTCTCTCTTCTTATTCTATCCTTCCTCCAAAGTCTATTTTGTTTCTACCACTGCTTCCCTTAATCTGTCCTCGCTTTTATTATCCTTAAACTGGGGGGTGGGCTCTTTTTCTTATCTGTGAGAAATGTGGTTTTGGGGATCACTGGACTTCCCCAAATTGTGAGAAAACACAGTTTTAGGGATCACTGGACTTCCTAGGCAAGGCCAAAGTCCTGAGGAAGAACCCTGTGATAATCCCTAAGGAAGGCTGTGTGGACCACAGGACTCCCAGGGGAAGGCCAAGGGAATCCGGAATGGTAGCCGTCTTAACACCACAGTGGGGATCACAGGACACCCCAAAGCAAGATATGAGAGTAAGCCCGGGACAAGCTTCCACTGCCCATTGCTTCCCTTCACTTGACCTTAGGAAGATCCATGTGATTTGCCCATTCTCACCCAAAGAACTCAGGGACCAGAGTGGGCAGAGGAAGACATATCATTATGCTCCTCAAGAGAGCGGGTATAATGCTTACTGGAACACTCACATGCTGATACAGCTGCAGGAGCAGGGGTAACCATTCCCTCCATTCTTGCTAGAGTTATGGTTAGTTTACAATCTTTATTTTTTTACGTAGTTTCACTAGGTTATACAGTTTATATAGATAGGATAGTAAGGATACAGAAGCAAAAGTGAAGTTAATTGGATTTTCCTTGTCTTAGTTTAGGATTAAACTACATTCTTTTACTTCCCCTACTTTCCCTCTTTAACCTATGCAAATTATGCAAATCAGTAGGCCTGGATTCTTGACCAAGACCAGACCCTAGATAAGCTTGAACTGGTTCAAGCTGTTTGGCCTCTAATTCCTCTGACTGCCTTCTCAAAAAGCTTGCTCACAAGCCTCTGACTTCTCACCTGACTGACCCTGAGGCCTGGTTTCTGCTAAAGCTGGGGTGGGAGAGGGGGTGGGAAGTATACCTTTAGTTCTGTGGAAACAAAACTCCTCCTCCCATTGCTTACATTATCCTATTTCCCTTTCGGGTAAGTTATAGTTTTGTCTCTTTGAAGCAATTTTGATGAATGAGATTTGACAACTGCCTACCCCTCCCCACCACCACCACCACCCCAATTTTCCCCTCCATTGTAAAAGCTTTTTGGCTACAATATTCCTAGTTTTCCTTTTGGGATTTTTTTCAAGAGGCAATACGTGGATTCTTTCAATTTCTATTTTACCCCCTGCATCTAGAATACTAGGATATTTTCCTTCTTAATGTCTTGAAATTTGATGTCCAAGCTCTTCTATTGGTCATGGCTTTCGGTAATCCAATAATTTTAAAATTATCCCTTTTGGGTCTATTTTCCAGGTCAGTAGTTTTTCCAGTGAAGATAGTTCACATTTTGCTTTATTTTTTTTTATTTTTCTTTTACTTTATTTTATCGTTTCTTCTCCCCGCCCCTCACCCCCATTTATTAATAAATAAATAGTTTTAGTTTTCTGCATTTGCTTTTATAAGATTTTGAGTTTTAAATTGTTCCCCCTCCCCAAGACAGCATGCAATCTGACACAGGCTATATATACATTTAAGATCACATTAAATGTATTTCCACATTAGTCATATTGTGAAAGAAGAATCAGATCAAAAGGGAAAATCCAGGAGAAAGAAAAAACAAAAAGCAACAAAAGAAAGAGAAAAAAGTGCTTTCCTCTGCATTCAGACTCCATAGTTCTTGATCTGGATGTGGAGAGTGTTTTCTCTCATGAGTCTTTTGGAA
>JAQQSZ010004233.1:0-14212 GCA_028646595.1 Phalanger gymnotis | reverse complement strand
GGGCAGATAGGGGGAGGAGGTAATCAAAAGCAAACACTTTCAAAAACAGACAGGGTCAAGGGAGAAAACTGAATAAAGGGGGATAGGATAGGATAGAGCAAAATATAGTTAGTCTTTCACAACATGAGTATTGTGGAAGGCTTTTGCATAATGATACACATCTGGCCTGTGTTGAATTGTTTGCCTTCTTAGGGAGGGTGGGTGGGAAAGGAAGAGGGGAAAGAATTTGGAACTCAAAGTTTTAAGAGCAGATGTTCAAAAAAAGTTTTTGCACGCAACTAGGAAATAAGATACATAGGCGATGGGGCATAGAAATGAATGTTGCCCTAGAAGAAAGTAAGGGAAAAGGGGATGGGGGGAGAGTGGGGTGACATAAGGGAAGGCTGACTGGGGAATGGGGCAATAAGAGTATCTGCCATCTTGGAGTGGGGGAGAGGGTAGAAATGGGGAGAAAATTTGTAATTCAAACTCTTGTGGAAATCAATGCTGAAAACTAAAAGTATTAAATAAATAAATAAATAGGTAGATAAATAAATGGGTGAATGAATGAATGAATAAACAAGTGAATAAATGAATGAATGGATGAATGAATAAATAAGTAAATGAATGAATGAACAAATAAATAGATATTTAAATGAATAAATAAATAAATAAATGGAAATTTTAAAAAAAGGAAAGTCATGGCATCACCTTCCTGATGTCATGGTCCTCTTCAAGAACAAAAGACAAACAACAACAGCAGTTGAAGAAACTAATGCAGTGACTTAGTGACTTAGAAACTAAGGCAGTGACTAAAGTGACTTGCCCAGGGTCACACAGCAAGTAAGTGTTTGAAGCCAGATTTAAACCAAAGTTTCCCTGACTCCAGGCCCAGTGCTCTATTCACTATGCCATGTGCAGGGATTATTATCCACCTACTTACAGATGAGAGTACTAGGGATAAGGAAAGTCAAGTGACTTGCCCAGGGTCACACAGCTAGCAAGGATTCGATTCAAACTCACATCTCTCCTGACTCCAGGTCCGTGACACCATATTGCTTTTCATACTAAAAAAGAAAACAGACCCATAAAAAAGCCTCCCTCACTTTGAGCGGATGGTCTATGGAAGATTTATGGGACTATATGGACAAGAATCGGGCAGTGGATAGAGTGTCAAGATGGCATCAGAAAGATTCATCTTCCTGAGTTCAAATTTTGCCTCAGACAGTTACTAGCTGGGTGACCGTGAACAAATCATTTAACCCTGTTTGCCTCAGTTTCCTCATCTGTAAAATGAGCTGGAGAAGGAAATGGCAAGCCACACTGTAACAACAATTTAGCTAGCAGCTATTGTGGCTGTATAAAATGAACAACAAGCCCAGCAACAAGAGCTGCCAGTGCAGGTTCTCTTGATCTGCTTTACTAAGGAAAGTAACTTTAAAGGATTAACAATCTAACTTTAATGAAACACATATATAAACTCACTTAGCTCAGGAGGAAAAAGCCAGCAACCTGAACTTCAGAGCAAATATAAACAAATTGCAAACATGCATTATTAACAGAGTAAATACAAACCAACATCTGGGTTAGCAAAGCTGGGGGACAGTTACAACGGCTTGCCCAGAGTCACACGCCACTCTTCCAGTGAGTGAGAGCCCTAAGGAAAAACGCCATCCTCTGAGTTTATATACCCTCTTCAGGGTCAAAGGGCATCACAACATGCGACTCAAACCCATGTGACCTAAAAGCATCAAAACATGCAACTCAGACCCATGTGGCCTAAAAGCTTCTGGTGTCACAAACATGAGACTCAAACCCATATAAACTACGCTTTCCCTTGAGGCAAGCAGGTCATCAAAGACTCCTGATTTAATCAAAGAAACAAAGGCCAGACTCAGTGAGGGCACTTGATTAAATAAGCGCTCCAAAAGAGAAAACAGTAAAAAAAAAAAAAAAGTCCCACCTCAATTACTGATATACACATCAGTATCTTTGCCAACAAAAACAAAAAAACAACAACAACAACAAAAAAAACGACAACAAACAAATGGGGTCGCCAAGGGTTTGACACAACTGAAACAACTGAACAACAAATTGGACAAGAATCATGCAAAATGAGAAGACACAGACAGGTCACAGTCTGTACTAATGAAGGAATACCCACGTTGATGAAACTACACATCACTTCCATATTAAACATGGCGATGGCTTTCATTGGGCCTGGTAGGTAGGTACATTGATTATGCATTGTACCTAGCATGCAATAAATGTTTGGCGAGTGAATAAACGGATGATGATGTGCACCTAGATGAGGAAGAGGAGGATAAGAGATTTAAAACTTGAAGAGGCATCTTAGAGGCATCTTGTCCAACCCTCTCATTTTTTCAGGCAAAGGATCTGAGTCTAAGAGAAATAGAGAGGCCTGCCTAAGGTCACACAAGTAACCTTTGAGTTCAGGACCTCTAAGACAGCGTGGGATGAATTCTCTGGTAAAGGATCAAGCAAGGAGCAGGGAAGAGAGGCAGAGATCCAGGTAAAAAGGCAAAGGCATCACTTCCAAACACTTTGTTTAGGTTGATCTCAGGTAGCTGCTTCAATTCTCCTTTCATTCAGCCCAGGGAGAATGGTATATGTGAGTGTCCCCTGCTGCCTGGAAGTTTTCAGAAGAAGATGCCTTCAGAAGTGTGATACTCAAGAACGGGAGGAAGAATCGGCTCGAGATGAATGTTGCAGTCTCTATTTATTCATCTCCGTATGCCAGGCTCGGAAGTTTCTCGGCTGATTCCCATTAGTCTTTCTCCTGTGGAATATTACAGATTTATAGTGCCATCTGTTGAGGGGTACAGGCCCAAGACTTCACAGTTCTTATGTGGCCCTTCTGGTTCTAGCACCAGCTTTTGCAAAAGTGGAGAGATTGCAACTGAACCCTGGGTACAAATTTTATGACTCTCCTACCCCACTGAGAGCCACATTTGCCCTACCTCCTACTTCCATGTCAAGACTGATGACCAAGGTGCTCCCTTTAACCCCAAGTTAATGGCTGTATTTTGGGCCCGCCTGGCTTAGAGTGAATGTCAATGGTAACTGTTTCTTTTTGGAACAGTGATCCTGAGGGTCTTCCCCTCCCAGTTTAATTTTTTTTTCTTTATTTCTACTTAAAGGGGCCATCAGTTGACTCACTTCTTAAAGAGGCCTAGTCACTGAATGGGCATTACCTCACTCTAAGTGAGTCCATGAAAAGGCCTTAGCCTAAAAGGGCCAAGGTCTCCCATTGTGTCCTGAGACATCTCCAGTCATCCTGATGAATATCAGGTCACTGCATCCAAATGGCTCTGGAGGAGAAAGGCTGGTGACCTTGCACAGCCCTCCCTCACTCAAACCAGTCAACCGTAAGTCATGTCATCATTTCCCTGATGTCATGGTCCTCTTTGAGAACGAAGGACAAATACAGCAACAACAAAGGTGGCATTTCTGGTCTTTCTCTGTACCTTTCATTTCCCTCACATCATTGAAATTGATCTCAAGGTCTACTAGGCTCACAGATTTAGAATCAGAAGAGATCTCAGAGGTCATTCAGTTTAGCTTCATCATTTTAAGAGTGAGGAGACTGAGGCCCACAAAGAAATGATTCACCCAAGTCCACCACAACTAAATACACAGAGAAGCAGCATTGGGACCTAGAGAGTTGGTCTTCTAACTAATATCTGGTATTCTTGTACTGCTTCAGGATGTTCAGACTTCTGTATTTTTTAGCAGATGATCTTGACCTCTCAATGCCTCAGGTCACTCTCAAAGACTATAAGTCCCATGGCAGCTGTATATTGTTATTGTGTATAAATGCATAGATAGAGGGAAGTCCCTCCCAAGTGTATTAGCAAGACAATAAACACAACATCAATGATAATTGTGAATATGCCTATGTAGTTCTGTATTGCAAAATATTAGAGACTCTCCATATAGAAGGTAGAAGAAGTTAAACATTTATTCAGATACCAGAGGACAAGATCCCAAAACCAATAAGTCCAGTCCATCCAAGCAGCAACCAACTCCCAAAACCAGTAAGCCCACTTTATCATTACAGCTAGGAACTTAAAACACAGTATCACAGCATGGAGCCAACCGCGCCCCCCTCCCCCCTCCACCTGCTGGGCCTTGCACGAACAAACTCACAGCACAGCCACCACAGTCTGCTTTCTCCCTCAGCTCTAGCTGCTCTCTCTGCATTTCCTATGACACGCTTTCCTTTTCCTCTCAGCAAGCTCCTTCTTCCACATGTGACTTAGGTTTATTGTGATGTAAGCAGGTCACATGGGCCTATTAATGGGTGGGAAAGATCTTCAAATCTAAATTGTCATTATACTAAACAGTTCCTAAACTAAAGAATGCAGAGGTCTAGTCAAAACTAAACAATTATTGCAACCATTATTCCATATCACCCTTTCATTCATTCTTTTTCTGGCATCTTTTTTTTTTTTTATCATTGGCCATGTCAATGCTTTAGGTGGTTGCTAACTAAGGAACATAGGAAAGTAATAGCCCACTTTAAGATATACAAAGTACTTGTAATGAATAATCTCATTTGAATCTCAAAAAAACAACTTTGAGGGAGGTACTACAGACATTTTTAAAGCCCATTTTACAGATAAGGAATCTCGGGCTGAGGGGTTAAATGATTTGCTCATAGCTAGTCAGAGGCAAGATTTGAAGCCAGGTCTCTCCTCATTCTGACACCAGCATTCTATCCACTAGGCTAAGCCAGTCCTGGAGTGGCTAAAGTATCACTTGGATTGTAAAGGAGTTGTTGTTTGGAACACTTGCAATGAATAAAAAAAAATGTTGCTTTTATTTTCCGCATTTATTAAGAAAGTGACTTTTAAACCCCTATAAGGATTTAAAGTCAGTAGGTGGGCTCTTTCTAGGGCAAGATCATCTATCTATCTGCTTGTATCTGATCTTAATGTACAGAACACCTACATCGTGAACATTATTGATATTCCTTCATGGAGTTCCTACATGGAATTGTGTGTGTGTGTGGTTTGTCCTTCATTCTCAAAGAGGACCATGACATCAAGGAGATGATGCAATGACTTGCAATTGACTTTGATTTGAGTAGGGGAGGGCTATGCAAGGTCACCAGTCTCACTTTCTCCTCCTGAGCCATCTGGGTCCAGTGATCAGATACTGATCAGGAGGACTGGAGATGGCCCAGGATGCAATGGGAGACCTTGGCCCTTTTAAGCTTACGTCTTTTCAGGCTCTCACTTTGAGTGAGGCAGCGCCCATTCAGTGAATAGGCCTCTTTAAGAAGTGTCATCATCTCCCTGATGTCATGGTCCTCTTCCAGAATGAAGAACAAAGCACAACCTGTGAGTTGTCTGAGCTGCCTGAATGGGGATCCATCTAGCCAGTCCCAGTCGGGCAACTCAGCTGATCCTTTCCTCCCTTCCCTCCATTCTCTTCCCCTCCCTCCTCTTTCCCTCCCCTTCTACCCCCTCCTATCACTTTACCTGAGGGTGTTCTGCCCAAAGGAAGGCAAATTGTGATGGCCTAAAGCTACCAAGTTAACTTGGGGTTTACTGGCTAGATCTCTTTCCCAAAGACCAAGCCTTAAACACAATTCATTCTGGATCTCATGGATTGGACAATGAGTCCCTGTCCAAGCACCACTTAATGGTTGTTTTTTGGGCCCTCCTGGCTCAGAGTGAATGGAAATAGTAACTGTTTCTTTTTTTGGCCAGCAACCCTGAGGGTTTTCCCCTCCTAGTTTGATTTTTTTAAAGGACCATTCCTGAACTCATATGGATCTAGAATAGATACTTGGAAAAGTGCATAAGCTTTCTTAGCACATATGTATAACATGAGAGTTAAAAGATCAATAGACCTAGAGTTTAAAATTAATAAGCCTTTCCCCACTAGCTTAATTTTAAAATGACAAATATAATACCTCACTAACCACAGATACTTTTAATGTAGCATTGAATAGCTTACCACAACAATTTCTCCAACAATTTTGTAAATTAGGAAGTTTAAGTAGTATAAGACAGCAAGGTGGAACAGTAAATAGTGTACTGGGCCTGGAATCAAGAAGACTCATCTTCATGTGTTCAAATCTGGCCATGAGACACTAGCTGTGTGACCCTGGGCAAGTCACTTAATCCTATTTGCCTCAGTTTCCTCATCTGTAAAATGAGCTGGAGAAGGAAATGGCAAACCACTCCACTATCTTTGCCAAGAAAACCCCAAATGGGGTCACAAAGAGTCAGACATGACTGAAATGACTGAACAAAAAGTATTATTATACCTATCTGATAGAGGAGGAAACCGAGGCTGAAAGGTTAAGTGTTTTGTCCAATAATGCACAACTAGAAAATAAATGGGAGATCTATAACTAAAACCCAAATCTTCTAATTCCTAAGCCTAGGAATACATGCATATAAATGACATATCATGTATCCTCTCAACTTTCAAGGGATATTTGTAGCCATATCATGTATCCTCTCAACTGTCAGGGGATATTTGTAAAGGCCACTAGAAAAGACTAAAGAGCCAAATTTGGAACTCATTTCAGAATTTCACAGGACTTTCCTTTCTATATCTTCTTTTTTTGGAAGAAGAAAGAATAAAGATAAACAAAACTATAGATAAGAAAGAAATAAGAGGAAGTCAACTAGATAGGTATTATTTAGTAGTTTGTCATTTATATGTATGTGTGTATATATTTGACTATTAAGTCCATAATCATAATTATTCATGGATGATTTTTCATCAAAGAAACTATGCAGTGTTTTTAATGACTCTTCCCACTCAGTAATCTCCATTGGTTCTCTCTTGCTTTCAGGATCAAATATGAAATGTCCTCTTTGGCATTCAAAGCCCTTCCTAACCTAGTCCCTTCCTACCTTCCCAGTCTTCTTACACCTCACTCCCCAACATGAACTCTGATCCAGTGACACTAGCCTCTTACCTTTTCCACAAGCAAGACATGCCATCTCTTCAGTTTGGGCATTTTCTCTGGTTGTCCCCTGTACCTGGAATGCTCTTCCTCCTCCACTCCCCCTAATGGCCTGCCTAGCTTTTTTAAGACCCAAATAAAATCTCTTCTTTTACTGATTGCCTTCCCCAATCGCTCTTAATTCTAGTGCCTTCCCTGTTAATCATTTCCTATTTATTGCTCACTTTGTGTAATATATTTATTTGCATGTGTCTCTCTCATTAGACCGTAAGTTCCTTGAGGGCAATGACTGTCTTTTGCCTCTTTTTATATCCCTGGCACCTAACACAGTGCCTAGCAAAGTATACAATAGGTGTTTAATGAATATTGATTGATTGATTGATTGACTCTAACTTCTCACAGGAACAAAATCTCATAATTTTATCATCAATCTCATTTCTTTCATAATATATTTTTGATGCCTTTAGGTATCAAATCACAGCAAGTTCCCAAGAAGACAGTACCCGCCCACACGCACACACACTTATGTATCCATCAATTGGGGAGTGTATAAATAAGTTACGGTATATGAATATGATAGAATACCATTGTGCTATTAAAAACTATGAAAGAGATGACTTCAGAAAAACCTGGGAAAACCTATATGAACTGATGCAAAGTGAAAAGTGTAGAACCAAGAGAACAGTCTACACAGTAATAGCAATACTATAAGGAAATTCACCCTTAAAAGAGTTATTAAACTCTGATCAATACAATGATCCACCACAATTCCAAAGGACTCATAATGCTATCCACCTCCACAGAGACTCGAAGTACAGATCAAAGCATATTTTTTTCCTTTATTTTTCTTACTTTTTTGGAATGTGACTAATGTGGAACTATGTTTTACGTTGAATGTATGTGGATAATGGGTATCATATATCTGGCTTTCTGAATGTTTGGGGGAGGGGTGTGGTGGGAGGGAGAGATTGTGGAACTGAAAACAAAAATGAAATTAAGAAAAAAAAGAATAAACGCCTCATTGACTCCTCTTGTATAACAAAGCAAAATAATAAAGCAAAATCAATCATCAGAGCAACTGTGTCTGATGTTAAATAAATTATCATGCTTCCATAGTCCCCCAGCACTCCACCAAGATGTAGGAAATGAGTTTCATCATCCATTCTCTGGGACAAAGACTAGTCATTGCAATCGATCTGAGGGAAGCTACGTTTTGATGTTTCTTTTGTTTACATTATTACAGTGCCTGTGTACATATTGGGTTTTTTGGTTCTGTTTTCTTTGCCTAGCATCAATCCATGTAAGTCTTCCTGTGTTTCTCTGAATTTAATGTATCTGTGATTTCTTACAGTATACTCATATTATGCCATGTTTATATACCACGATGTGTTCGGCCATTCCCCACTGCTTTGATTCTAACTTTTTTGCTAACACACTAATGCACACACACACACACACACACACACACACACACACTCACATACACACACAAAATCTGCAAATATTTTGGCATGCACAGGGCTTCTCTTTCTGACTTTGACCTTCTTAGGGTCTACTCACGCCTACTCGTGGGATTGTTGGGTGAAGGGCTATAAACAGTTTAGTGACTTTTAACATCAACATTTCTCTAATGATGCTCTATGGCTATGAGTCATGGAGACCACAGTCTCCGAGGAATTAAAGTCACCAAAAGGGCAGGGAAAAGGCATATGGTGGGTGAGAGCAGGCTGCAATATATTAGCAATGAAGAATTGTGTAGGAAAAGTGGCATAAAGACATCATGAGAGAAATGCATGAAAGGAAAATGAGAAAGTGGGATGGCTGTGTAGTAAAAACAAAGTATGACTGATGGAAAGCCGGTATCAAACAGTTTGTCAATGAATAATCATTTAATAAATGCCTGCTGTTTGCCAACACTGAGCTAATCACCAGAGTGACAAAGAAAGCAAAAGAGAGTCCCTCTTCTTAAAGAGCTCACAGACTAATAGAGGAAAAAACAATCAAATGTCTATGTACAAACTAGCTAAATGGAAATAATCAACAGAAGGAAGGTACTAGAATTAGTACCTAATTAGATTAAAAGAGAATCAAGAAAGGCTTTATATAGAAGGTAGAATTTTAATTGGGACTTGAGGAAAGCCAAGGAATTCAGGAGATCTTGATGGCAGTCACGTAACACAAAGAAATCTAGAGCGAGGTCCCTAGCACCCTGTGGAGCTTCTATAGGAGGACATGGACCAGAGTCACACAGGATATGAAAGGATTTGGATGAGTTATGTTCTAAACCTAAACAGAACAGCCTTCAAAGTACCAAAGAAAGCTTTTGTAATTGGGCTCATCCAAGCCTAACTGGACACAATGGGAAGTCTGGTGATATGAGTTAGGGTCATTCTCCTCTGAAGGAGGAAAAACACAGAGAGAGCCCAAGGACAGAGTCTTGAGAAACCTTGAGAATCTGAGCTCCAAAAACAACAAAAACCTCTGAGATTTGTGGTTAAATACATTGGGCAGGCCCAGCTTCCTTTTTGTAAAGGAAAGGGGATTTAAAAGGCTTAGGGTGCCCCTTAAAGAAAATCTCATTTTGATAGGATAAGTGTAGATGGCCCAGCAATCTGTGGATTTAATTACCTTTAACATATACCTGGATTTTGAAAAGTAGATGGAAGATGTTCAAGGTTAAAAAAAAGTGAGCTTTGAATTTCCTAGTCCCCAAATCCTGGAAGGAAATATCTTGAGACATTTAAACAGTAAGATATATAGTCAACATTTACCCAGCCCTATAGTATCTGCTCTTGCCAATACCTGAAAGCAAAATAGGGAGATTTGGGGAAGAGAAGAGAGAAAAAGTAAAATACAAAGAAGCCTTAGAGCCATGCTAAAACCTACTGTGGGCTAGGAAAACTGGTGACTCCTGACAAAGGAGAGTACTTTTCTTAGTAATCAGTATGGATCCCTGCTTCAAACTTAAAACCAGCACATTGTTTCCAGTGATCAGCACTAGCAAGTCATGTGTCTATGGAGACATTGAAACTTTCCCCAAGTTAAATCTCTGTCAGTCATAAGGAACAATAATCATCTCCAAAGCTTGATGAATTTTCATGGTGCGGTTTCCTGCTTCACATCTGTTTAGTTCAGACACGACATTTACATTTGGTGTGTTTTTAGCAAATTTACCTATGAAATTAGTAAAATTCATTGTATGAATAGCTATATATAAGATCCTATAAACATCTTCAAGGTCTTCCTTTCTCACCTGAAACTTGAAATGTTTTCCAAATCCAGAAAGAAAAATAAAGGGATGGAGATGGAGAGGAGGTTTTGTTGAATATTGGATCTTTCAAGAAAATATGGCAAAAATGGAGGGATTTTTCTTCTTTAAAAAAAAAAACCATAAAAGTTCTGGACAGAGTCCCTTTACAGATCATTATAGCACATAAAGTATTATCTTTCTCTTTACAGAGCCTGGCTCATTTTTATTCTCTCCCATAGATAGTTTGGCTTTTATGTTCCAGAAGTCAAGTCCAGTTTCACAGCTTCCTTGGCCCGGCAGGGCGGATGGGCTATAATTCTTGGTTGCTTTCCCTATAGGCAGACCTTGGAGTGCTTTCTGCTTTCTCCAACAGATGGGAGGTTTGCCCCCTCCAGATATGTAGCCCTGAATCTCCCAGGCATCACCATCACCACTCACTGCTGTGTTCAGGCTGTCCCAGCCATCAGATGACACTCACCCCACTCTTTTCTGGGGCCTGGCCTGGTGTGGTGGGAATTCCAGGTCAGAGGGAAAAGTGAATGTTTCTTGAGACAGGATGGAAAGAGAGGAGGATTGGGGGGGGGAGGCGGTTCATCTCAGCCCTCTCTGATTTAGAGTCCAGGGGTAAATGGCACTATAATGAGGCTCCAACCAACAAGAGGATGACATAAGCGCTTCCATTTCTAACCCAGTTACCCACCACAACCCAAAGCATTCTGAAGCTCGTGATATATAAATTTAATTTCTCTTTTATGGCTGGAACTGTGTTTTCCATGATTTATAAATCATTTGGTCGGTGATTTCTTTGAAATCTTTGCCTCATTTATGCTCTTGACCTCTTGACCCCCAGATACTTTTATTTATACCAGAGATCTTTCCCGTGGTGGTACAGTTTAATGTCATGAGCCTGAGACTGGGCTGGGTGACTGAGAGGCAAAGAAACAAAGGCAAATGTGGGAGAAGGATTTGATGCAAAAATATGTGTTTGAAAAGAAGAATAAACAAAGGGAAATGTGAACACTTAAAACATATTGCTCTAACAGTATTGATTTATTGCAGGAACTCTTTATTTATTGAATCCTTTATGAGTATCTGAATATATAGCACTTGATGAGGCAACTGGAGGATACTGATCCTCGCAGCAAAAATATTTGCTGTAAATGTCATGACATGCCTTGTCCATAATATGATTCTTTCCAGATGGTTATTTTTTTCAACTTTTAGCATAGAAAAATATGCCTTAGTACAAGTACACATAAAAATTATGGCTTTTCCCCTATTCCCTCCCTCCAGTTGGTTAATACCCCTACTGTTTACTATGGAGTGATATGCTAGGGAAGGAGGGTGGGGGTAAAATCCAGGCATAACAACATCTGATTAATTGGGCAGGGCACATCCAACATAGATCTCTGCAGATAATCCAGCTGTCCAGGAACAATTTCATTGTAAGAAATGCAGAGGCAGGCAACAGTCACAAAACCATAAGGAAGCAGGATCTGTTGTAACAGACTGGTACAATTTGTACCTCCCGTAGGGAGACCCTAAAAGGTGCCACCAGGGAGGCGCAAAGGACGGGCTTAGCCAGAGAACTGCGTATTACTCTTTGCCACTCATATTCATCAAAGGGTTGTGGGGTTACTCCCCAATGCTCTCTACCCCTCTCCCTGACCTCTAACTGAATGATCAGGTGAGGAAACACCCTCATGTCTTAATGGTAGTTACTATGTGCCTTTCAAAACACATTTACATATAATACCTATGTGTTTTCTCACAACAATTCTGTGAGACAGGTAGGATGGGTATTTGAAAATTGCTATTTCCAGAACTCAACCATTCCATATTTGTTAGCTATGTGACCTTGTATAAGTCATCTCACCTCCCTAGGCCTGTTCCTCATCAACAAAATGATGGGAGGAGGCAGGTGGGGCTGATCCCTACTGATCCTAAATCTAGGATTCTATTACCCTATAGTCCTGTGACCTCTCATGTTCTTTCAGGCCATTCCCCCAAGTCTGAAATATACTCCCTCCCTTTCAGAATTTTTCTCACCTTCAAGCCTTAGCTCAGATGTGAACTCCTCCATAAGGTTTTCTGTTATCTTCTCAATACTCTCTCCCCCTTCAAATTACCTTAGATTTGCTTATCTGTTTATATGCTATGGCCTTCTTCCCTGAGTAGGTCCCCCTTCTCTAAAGAATGTAAGTTCCTTGAGGACAGAAAGTATATTGGATTGTTATATCAACAGAATCTGTTACATTATGTTGCACCGTATAGATCAGGGGTGGGGAACCTGCTGCCTCCAGGCCACACCTGGCCTTCTAGGTCCTCAAATATGGCCCTCTGAGATTCAGCCAAAGTTCCCCACCTCTGGTATAGATAATGAAAGCTTGTTGAATTCAATTTAATTTACACAGTTAAAGCAGAGCTAAAGAATTATTTTCTCAGCTGGACCATTTTGAGGAAGGAGATTTGCTTAGTTTGGAGTGCTCTGCAACACCGTAGAGGAGACAGATGGGTAAGGAGCATCTTGGGCTGCTGATAACATGGCCACCATCACAAGAGGGCAGGCAGAGAAGGAAACACAACCAGAGCAAGGCTGTCTTTGCTCTTTAAATTTCTCCCTTTAGAGCAAAACCTAGTTGCTCCATCCTAGTTACGACTGTGGAAATTAAATGATCCGCCCAAAGTCATATACCTAATTTGATGGAAGAGCTAAGCCACCTAATTCCTACTCTAGTGTGTTTCTCCCTTACACAGTATAAAATAGGATGTCAGACAAGCATTGCTACAATAACTCCTGGGTGTTGTTGTTTGAGTACTTTCTCTTGATCTCCGGGGGCTTAAAAGTGCCAAAGACAGGGAGTCACACAAAATCAAAATAGTCATTCACAAACATACATACACACAAAGACACAAGTGCACATGTATCATAGTCATACAGATGTATATGTATTCACATATGTCATACACACACACACACACACACACACACACACCAGGAGGGTGATTTCTACAGTTATTATTGCTACTCTTGGAACTGTTTCTACTTCCATGAAGGTAAACCCACTAACCTAACAATTATTGCTTACTTATTGGCTCTAGCTGGCAGAGAAGTCCACTCAAACCAAATATGTAGGAAAAAAACATAGGCATACATATATGCTATCAGTTTTGCATTATAACATGGAGGATCATTAGATATAGTGTTCTGTGTTTAACCTACCACTTATTAGCTGTGTGACCTTGGGCAAGTCACTTAACCCCAGTTGCCTTACCTTTCCCCCTCCAAAAAAATATAGGGAAAGCATTCCAGGCATGAATGACAGCCAGAGAAAATGCCTAGAGCCAAGAGATGGAGTGTCTTCTTCATTGAACATTTCCAGAAGGTCACTGTCACTGGATCCGAGAGGACATGGGGAGAGTAAGATGTAAGAAGACTGGAAAGGTAAGAGAATAGGTAGGTTATGAAGGACTTTGAATGCCAAATGGAGCCTTTTGTATTTTATTGTGCAGGAGAAAGATAGGGAGCCAGTGGAGTTTGTTCATTAGGGATGGCGACACAGTTGAACCTGTGCTTTAAGAAAATCATTTTGGATCATTTTAAGAATTTATTCCGGGGGGCGGAGCCAAGATGGCGACTGGAAAGCAGTAACTGGCGTGAGCTCCCCACCAAGTCCCTCCAAAAACCTATGAAAAAATGGCTCTAAACCAATTCTAGAACTGCAGAACCCACAAAGGGGCAGAGGGAAGCAGGGCTACAGCCCAGGTCAGCCTGGATGGTCTCAGGGTAAGGTCTGTCCCGAACAGAACTCCCAGCCCCCAGCCGAGGGGAGCGGAGCTGAGCCGAGCAGAGCCCAGCGCGCGAGGCGGCACGGACGACGCAGCAGACCACGGACCAATGAGACCTGGAGTGGAGCGGAGGGTGCCCTAGCACGCAGAATTACTGAGCTGTGGCATGTACCAGACAGCAGCGGGACGGGATCGGAGTTTGCGGTTCGACTTCCACCCCTGAGGCAATGGAGGCGGGGCAG
>JAQQSZ010004232.1:0-14212 GCA_028646595.1 Phalanger gymnotis | reverse complement strand
GAAGAGGGAGAAGAGAATTAAAAGAAGAGGGAGAAGGAGAAAAAGAAGGGAGAGGTTAATTCGCAAGCTCCTTTATTCTAGTGACATGCCTGGTAGATGGAAAGGAACAGGCAGATGAATTCTGTGCGCAAGTGGCAGTAGGCCATAGTGGTTAGTGTGATGGGCTTGGCAGCAGGAAGACTTGGTTTCAATCCCACCTTTAACATTTACTATTTTGTCACTTCATGATCTTGGATAAGTTGCTTCTCAGCCTCAGTTTCTCATCTGTAGAACTATAAGTGACTGTAGGTCATAACTAGAGAAGGATAATGCCACCATTTTCACTAAAAGAAAAAAGTGGCCTTGGGGAGGTTTCCTGTTCCCATAATATCTGCCCCATCTCGCCATCCAGCAGAAAACTTATGGAGGTCAAAATAATGATCATTTCTTCTAGATGATGAAACAGAGGGTATGCTAATTAAGTTTAGGATGATGCCAGTGATAAGAGACTCACTAACCCTTTGAAAATGGTCATTGGAATGTGTTTTAAATGTCAAGCCCACTTTGGCTTCCCCCTAGTTGGAAATAAACTTCCCTGCCTTGCAGAGCATGTTCTTTTAGGCCTTTTCTAGAGCACTTGAGCTACGTTCTTGTGCCATTTGTCTCTGTTAGACTGTAAGGACTTGGAGGGCATCTAAATGTTTTATATCCTCCAGCATGCAGCACCGTGTCCTGTTTATCATAGGTATAGAACCAACCAGAGGGCCAAGGAGTGACCTCAGAAGAGCTTTCTTAGCTTAATGTTTATTTGATATTATTAGATTTACTGTAGAGCATAAGTTCTGTTCTATTATAAAATATTGCTAAGTAACGAGCTTAATCTTGGTAGATTAAAAGAGTAACTGAGAATGAGAACCTCATTC
The DNA here is from genome assembly GCA_028646595.1 of Phalanger gymnotis. Classification (NCBI taxonomy): domain Eukaryota; kingdom Metazoa; phylum Chordata; class Mammalia; order Diprotodontia; family Phalangeridae; genus Phalanger; species Phalanger gymnotis. The sequence continues at coordinate 13,310 of JAQQSZ010004232.1, read as the reverse complement.
CAGTTCCTAAACAAAGGGGCTTGCACTTTGTTTTCTTCTTTTTTATGTTCTTTTTGTGGTGTGTACCAAGATGTTGGTTATTACCATTTTCCTTTTTTTTTTCAAAACAAGCACGTTAGAATACTTGGAAGGTGGTGTAACCTTGAGGATGAATGAGAGGTGACTCCTTTTTACCAGAGTCTGTTATTTGGTTGGGTTCAAGGGACAGTTTATATACAGGCAACCTTTGCAGCCTAATAGCTCACATTCATATAGTACTTTAATCAGGGATTCTTAATCTAGGTGCCCATGAACTTGTTTTAAAATAAATTTTAATAACTATATTTCGATGTAATTGGTATCCTGTATAATTCTATGTATTTTATTTTCTGAATTTAACAACATTATTCTGAGAAAGAGTCCATAGGTTTCACCAGACTGCCCAAGTGGTCCAAGATACACACAAAAAGATTAAGGATCACTTTTTCAAGGTTTTCAAATGCTACACTATCCTTATTCGAGTCTCATTATTCCCATTTTACTGATGAAAAAACTGAGCTTGATATGCAAGTCACACAGCAAGTAAATTTTTTTTTCTTCAGAATTTGAGCCTAAGTCTTCCTACCTTCATGTCCAGGGTTCTATCCACCATGTTGCCTCTCAGAAACTCAAAGTTCTAATACCTTGCTGAATGAATAGAGATCATCATAAAAAGAGGTTGGTCCTCCCCTGGGATGACTACCTAACAGGTAAGGAAGGCTCTCATTCATGTCTGAGAGAAAAGAAACAGGATTATTTCAGAGGAAAAAACAAACAACGAACTCTTTTACTCCACTGCAAAATGGCAATGCATTCTCTTTCTCTATGCAACAGTGAAGCGATTTAGGATAACTTTGCTTAGTGGAGGCTCAAAATCCTACATTCCTAATTTATTCAACTTACTTCCATACAACTAGCAATTCTCGAATGCCTATCATGTACCAGGCACTACACCAGCCACTAGAGACACAAAGACGAAAAAGAAACAGCCCTACCTTTCAAGAAGCTTACATTTGTATTATTAGTTACATATTAACATATAAATACATATATGACATTGTTTATTATCTTAATTTACCTTCACCTAAGCAATTAAAATAATGTAAAAATATGCTTTCAAAAAAAGAAAAGCAGCAAGTGTAGTAGAGATTTAAGAATCTGGCCCACACGTCTTAGGTTGGTCTGGCACTTTTAAAGGAGGACAGATATGTCTACATAGACAATATCAAACTCAGTTCCTTGGAGGTTAACTTCAATTAAGTTATATATATCTTGTATATATATCTTGTATATTGTTTAAGCCTGTGGCCTCCTCCATTAGAATGTGAGGTCCTTGAAGCAAGGACAGGGTTTTTGCCTTTCTTTTAATCTCTAACTCTTGGCACAGTGCTTGATATATAGTAAGCACTTAGTAAATGCTTCTTGAATGATAAGGAAGAGGAAATGCCAAATTTTGGTTAGAGGTTTCCTTCCACTAAAAAAAAGATTACTTTGTGATAGATAAAACCTAAGGTGGGGCGTCATGGAGATGAGAATGTGAGACTGAGGGAGGGGTGGACAGATCTGGCTTTGAATTTTGTCTCTAATACTTTGTAAGTGTTTGAACACAGGCAAGTTGCTTAGGAAATCTAAACCTCAGTTTCCTCATCTGTAGTAGTAATGGCTGTCATTGATACAGAGCTTTAAGGTTTGCAAAACACTTTACAAATAGTATCTTCCTGGAAGATGGGCTGTATAGTTATTCCCGAGAGGGAGAGAGAGAGAGAGAAACAGAGAGAGAGAGAGAGAGAGACAGAGAGAGAGAGAGAGAGAGAGAGAGAGACAGATAGAGACAGAGAGACAGTCAGAGACAGACAGAGACACAGACAGACAGACACACAGAGAGAGACAAGAGACAGAGAGAAAGAGACAGAGAGACAGACAGGGATAGAGAGAGATAAAGTGACTTGCCTAGAGTTACAAAGCTCATAAATGTATGAGACTGAATTTGAGCTTGGGTCTCCCTGACTCTGGGTCCAGCACCCTATCCACTGCTCCACTTAATTGCCTCTGCAAAATGGGTTTGATACTAGTATCTACTTTGTAGGGCTATTGTGTGGTTCAAATTAAAATGTTGCTTATAAAAGCACTTTGTAAGTCTTACTATCTGGTCTAAAACGGTCAGTTATTATTATTTGCATGATTTGGCTCCTAGTATGTAGGCACACAAACATAAATTCTTGCAGAAAAAATTGTCGAGGTGCTAATTTAGTATTGCCTTGTGGGGCTATCATGGAATGCACAGGGGCTCCTTAGAATACTTGCAGACATATTGCAGACCTGCTTCTTGGGGATTTTCAAGGGACTTAATTATTATTTAATACTTAGAATGCCACATACAGAAAATCCACTAAGCATGAGCCCATGGAAATTGAACTTAGCAAGGTCTTCCCCCTTGGGAATCTCACTAAGTTGGAGCAGAGATAACACACTGACAACCTCTCATGAAAGGTTGCCACTAAAAGATGGTGATGTGCCCAGCTCATAAAGGGAGATTGATGTGAGAATACAGCCACTTGGTCCTGTTACTATTTAAGTAATAAAAATAGAACTAGGCCATGAGCCAGGCTGCTGAAATTATTCTGTGGTCATTAATTTTCTTCTGTTTTCTTTTAACAATTACAATAATTCACCAACAGGACCATTAGATTTTAAATGATGGCATCAAGGCTCAGAAGTTTAGTTTCATGGTCCACAGCATAGTTCTTGACCTTGATCAGGGGTTCAAGGGATCCAGGGGAAAACATTAGGGGGTCTGTGAACTTGGGTGGGAAAAAAAGATTACATCTTTGCTTTCCTTAACCTCTAACTGAAATTTAGCATTTCCTTCAATTATTTAAAAGTCATAGTCTGAGAAAGGGCCCATAGCCTTCCACAAATAGCCAGAGGGTTGCTGAGGTCAGGGCTAAGGTTAGGGTCAAGAACTCTCAATGCAGATGGTCAACATCAGATTATACAACATTTTCAACAGTCATATTTTTTGGTTTTAAAAAAGACTTAAAATGTCCTATTAAATATTTCCCCCAGGCAGATGCAGAAATCTAAGCTTTGTGGGACATAACATTAGAGTTAAACTATTATAGTCTCAATTGTATCCCTTAAAAATATGTATTTGGAATAGTTATTCTATAATTAAATATATCTGAAGAAAATTTTATAATATAGTTACAATATTAAACAGATGTCATAAGGGGGCAATTCTAATATTTCATACCAGCAGAAATATTATTAGAGTTAATTTCCTTTGGTCACATCTAGGCGCTATCTTTCCACAACTATCTTTCCACACAAAAAAGTATACCTGACACACTTTTAAGTTTAATCTGCATTATTTTTCTCCATTTTCTTAAGTCCAGCCAATCAACAAAACAATGAATTAAGCCATAATGCGTAGTGCTGTTGATTTCCAAGGCATAAATTGCTCAGGTTGAAAATTTAACAGTTGGCTCTTCTGAGCTGGTACAAGCTGCCTACAGCACACCCCTGTGTTCAGGGAAGCAACCTTTATGGAGATGGGACCTGGCACATGCTTCTGCAGGTGCTATGTCCACTGCCCCCTCAACTGCCCCCGCTACTAAAAGATCCAGAAAAGAATGTTCTTACCACTAACATCCTTGGCACTGTCAAATAGTGGATATGGTTTTAATTGTTGAAACTACCCTTAAGAAAATATGTTACCATCTGATTTGTTGTTGTACCCTAAGACTCAGTGGACCTTAGTGTACTCGCAATTGAAATTTCCTATTTGTGTTGCCTTCTCCCATTTGTGAGAGGTGGGACTGTCTTCAATTTTCTATTTGTATCCTAAATACTTAGTAAAGTGATTGGCACATAGCAAGAGATTAATTAATACTTTTCAATTGACTAATTACTATAAGCAATGAATGTGGTGGAAATTAAAATCTCTTTCTAATTTATATCTGACCTGGGAAGAGAAATGAGAGTGATGCAAGAAAATCATGAACAAGGAGTCAATAGCTTGGTAAAGGAGATAAAATACTGAAGAAAATAACACCTTAAAAAAACAGACTAGATCAGAGGGGGCGGAGCCAAGATGGCGACTGGAAAGCAGTAACTGGCATGAGCTCCCCACCAAGTCCCTCCAAAAACCTATGAAAAAATGGCTCTGAACCAAAAAAACGGACTAGATCAAATGCTGAAAGAAGTACAAAAAGCCAATGAGGAGAAGAATGTCTTGAAAAGCATAGTTGGCAAAATGGAAAAAAGAGGCACGAAAAGTCGCTGAAGAAAAAAAAAACCCTTAAAAGTTGAATTGGCCAAATGGAAAAGGAGGTACAAAAGTTCACTAAAGAAAAGAATTCCTTAAAAATTCGAATTGAGTAAATGGAAGCTAATGACTTTATGAGAAATCAAGACACAATAAAACAAAACCAAAAGAATGAAAAAATAGAAGACAATGTAAAATCTCTCATTGGAAAAACAACTGACCTGGAAAATAGATCCAGGAGAGATCATTTAAAGATTATTGGACTACCTGAAAGTCATGATCAAAAAAGAGTCTAGATATTATCTTTCAAGAAATTATCATGGAAAACTTCCCTGATATTCTAGAACTAGAAGGTAAAATAGAAATTGAAAGAATCTGCTGATCACCTCCTGAAAGAAATCCCCAAATGAAAACTCCAAGGAATATTATAGCCAAATTCCAGAGCTCTCAGGCCAAGGAGAGAATTTTTCAAGCAGCCAGAAAGAAACAATTCAAGAATCATGGAGCTGCAGACAAGATAACAGATGATTTAACAGCGTCTACATCAAAGGATCAGAGGACTTGGAATATGATATTCTCGAGGACAAAGGAGTTAGGATTACAACCAAGAATCATCTAGCCAGCAAAACTGAGTACAGGGTATCCTTAAAGTCTGGACACATAGGCATATTTTGAAATATTTGGAATATTAACAGACCTTAGCCCCCTTGACTTCTTTTTCTGGGGTGTGCTAAAGGAGAAGTTGTACTCAGTGAAAATCACAGATGTAACACACTTGATTGCACACACAAAGAATGAATGTGCTAAAATTGATGGCAATGTGGAATTATTGCATCGAGTTCACGTGAATCTTGCAAAGGGCACCAACCTTTGCATCGCAAATGATGGAAATCATATCGAAGATGTCATTTGTTAATATTCCAATTAAATAAAATGTTGAAAATTTCATTCATTTCGTTCCTTGAAAATACACATTTTGCCTATTTGTCCAGACTTTAGGAACACCCTGTATAAAAATTCTGGGAAAAATAGAGATCAGAGCTGAATAGAAAATTTGACTTTCAAATACAAGACTAAAAAGAAGCATAAAAAGGTAAACAGGAAAGTGAAATCATAAAGGACTTAATAAGGTTTAATTATTTACATTCCTACATGAAAAGATGATACTTGTAACTCATAAAAACTTTCCCATTATTATGTAAGTTAGGAGTATATATAGACAGAGGGTACAAATGTGAGTTGACTATGAAAGGATGATGTATCTTTAAAAAATTAAAGGGTGAGAAAGAAGAATGCACTGGGAGAAAGGGAAAGGGAGGGGTAGAATGGGGTAAATTATCTCACGTAAAAGAGGCAAGAAAAAGCTTTTATAGTGAAGGAGAAGATGGAGGATGTGAGGGGAGTAAGTGAACTTTACTCTCATCAGAATTGGCTCAAAGGAGGAATAACGTACACACTCAATTGAGTATAGAAATCTATTTTACCCTATAGGAAAGTAGGAGGGGGAGGGGATAAGAGAAGGCGGGGAGGTGATAGAAGGGAGGGCAGATTGCAGGAGGGGGTAATCAGAAGCAAAACACTTTTGAGGAGGGACAGAGTGAAAGGAGAGAGAGAATAGAATAAATAAAGAGGAAATAGGAGGGAGGGAAATACATTCAGCAATCATAACTGTGAAAAAATTTGAAGCAAGTTTCTCTGATAAAGGCCATTTCTAAAATATATAGAGAACTGACTCAAATTTATAAAAATGGGAGCCATTCCCCAATTGATAAATCATCAAGATGTTTCAGATGAAGTCATCAAAGCTATCTATAGCCATATGAGAAGGTGGTCTAAATCTCCATTGATTGGACAAAAGCAAATTGAAGCAATTCTGAGCTACTTGCTCATACCTATTAGATTGGCTAACAGGAAAGAAAAGGAGAATGGCAAATGTTGGAGGGGATGTGGGGAAAATGAGACATTAATGCATTGTTGGTGGAATTGTGAATTGCTTCAACCATTCTGTAGAGCAATATGGAACTATGCCCAAAGGGCTATAAAACCCTGCATATCCTTTGACCTGGCAGTGCCACTATTGGGTCTGTATCCCAAAAGAGATAAAAAACAAAAAGAAAAAGGACATATATGTACAAAATATTTATAGCTGCTCTTTTCTGGGGGCATAGAATAAGAAGTTGAGGGGATGCCTATCCATTAGGGAATGGCTGAAGAAATTGTGATATATGATTGTGATGGGATACTATTGTGCTATAAGAAATGATCAGGATGCTCTCAGAAAAGCCTAGAAACACTTAGATGAGCTGACGCAAAGTGAAATGTACAGTGTACAAAGTAACAGCAGTATTGTTAAGATAATCAGCTGTGAATGACAACTTTTTCAACAATACTATGATCTAAGCTGACTCTGAAGGACTTATGAGGAAAAGTGCTATCCATCCCCAGACAAGGAACTAATGGTGTTGGAATACAGATTGAAGCATACTTTTTTTTAACTTATTTTTCTTTAGGGTTTTTTTTTGGGGGGGTCTATGTTTTCTTTCACAATATGACAGATATGGATCTATGTAACCTATGTTGAATTGCTTGCCTTATCAATGAGGAGGATTGGGGAGGGAGGAAGGGAGAGAATTTTGAACTCAAAGTTTTAAAAATGAATGTTAAGATTGTTTTTACATGTAGTTGGGGAAAATAAAATGCCAAATGAGTTTTTTTAAAAAGAACGATCAAAGAGAAATTGGCCACTGTGCAGTAAAATGGATGGAGCACTGACCCTACAACGGAAGACCTGGGTTCAATTCCCATTTCTGTCATTTGGTTAGTTACGTGACCGTGGCTAAGTCAATTAAAATCCCTGGATCTCAAATTCTTCATTTGCAGAATGACAAAGGGTGAGTGAGGAAGGCACTAGCAGCTGGAGGGGGTGAGCAGGGGCTTCCTAAAGAAGGTGGCTCTTAAGCACATTCAAAGGCAAATGAGGCTGTCCTTATGCGATTGATAAATAAGTACTGAGACTGTGTTTGTGAACCTATTTAAAAATATATATGTAAAAGATTTTAAAATGTTTTAAAATTGAAAAATGAACTCACTCATGAGTTAGTGCATTTTCTTCTAGGAAACGCTCAACTTCGGCAACTTGGTCAGCTTTAACACGGAAGTCAGTCGTGCTTTCTGGTCTGATTTGTGAGACTGAATCTGGTTTCCAGAAATCAAGCTGAAAAAATACAGAAATATTATATATATATATGTATATATATGCATATAACATTATATATAATTATATATATATATGTATATAATGCATATAACAATGCATTAATGTCTCATATATACATATATATATATACATATATATATGTATGTATAGAAGGTAGAAAATATATTGCAGATGCCAAATACGTGGCTAGAGCTGTTCTAATCTGTGATGGTCAATTCTATGGTTAGTGATACAATAAATATCAGTGAACAGTGTGCCAAGGCCACCAAAAAAAGTTAATGCCATTGAAATCCCATTTCTAAAATGAGGAAACTCATTCATGTCTTTCCATTTTCTGCATTCATTGGACACTGATGAGTTCTGGGTGCCTTAGGATTTTCTATCTGATTGAAGCTGGAACTTTTCAGACGTGTTACCTCCCTCATTCAAATGTGATCTCTTTGAGAGAAGCGACCGTCTTTCTTCCATTATTTATTTCTTGTTTGTGCTGCATATAGCTCGTTTTTATGTAGTCGTTAGCTAGTTGTCTTCCCCATTAGATTGTGACCTACTTGAGAGCAGGAATTGTCTGCCTTTTTGACATTCCTACTGTTTAGCACAGTGTCTGGGACATAGTAAGTGCTAAATGTAACTGACTGACTGACTGATGTTTACTCTTCAGAAGAAAAGACTGAGGGGAGATGAACAGAACGTTATAGATTTAGTACTAGAAAGTAACTCAAAGATACTTTAATCCAGCCCCTTCATTTTACGGATGAGGAAACTAAGGCCCAAAGAAGTTAAGTAACTTCTTCAAGATGAGACCTCCCTCCAAATATTTGGAAGAATGATCACATGGAAGGAATATTCAAATTATTCTGTGTAGTTGGACAGGACAGATCTAGGGCTAACGGATGAAAAGAAAAGGAGGCCAGTTTCAGTTCTTTGTAAGTAAGGACTCTCCTACAATAAGAACTTTTCAAAATATATATTTGCTTCTATGGAATAGTGAGCTCCTCTTTTGTGGAAGTATGCCAGCAGAGGCTGGATGACCTTCGGTCAGAAATCTTGCAGAAAAGATCCAAGCTTTAGATGAGATGTGAGAATTAAGGAGTTCTAGGGTCCCTTCTAAATCTAGGTTTCCATCATTTTAATGTTCCAATTACTCTGCTCTAACCCATATTGAGTTGGATCAGTTAACCAATGGATCGATCAAAAACATGTACAAGGTACGTATCACATGCTTGGCATTGTAATGGGCACCAGGGCTACAAATACAAAAGACACAGTCATTGCCCCAGAAGAGTTTGTATTTCATGGGAACTTAATTCTGTAATGGAACAGAAGATACTGAATGTGTCATCGAGCAGACAAAACCCTGGAATTGGTGGCAGAAAACTTGAATTAAAATCCTGCTTCAGGTATTAGCTGTGTGACCCTGAGAAAGTCATTTAACTTCATTCAATCTCAGTTTCCTGGTCTGTAAAAGAGACAATAATAGAAGCTATCTCACAAGATTAGCGTGGGAATTGAAGGAGACGATGTATGGAAAATCATTGTAAATCTTAAAACACTATATAAATCTTAGCTGTTATTATCATAACCCTATATCAAGCCCCCATGACCCAGCCATGATGTGCACTATCAAGCACAAAGTTCTAGTAGTAAATTACTTCAAAGGCAAAAAGAAACAATTTTTGCTCTAAAGCCACATTGAAGAATTGCTGAAATATTTTGATTTGGGTATTCATCAGAAAGGGGCACAGCGACAGCCCTTTGGGGGCTTGTACTGTACCACCTTATGTTCTCTGATAGCCCCATGATACCATCAATATAATTAAAAATGTCAGTTCCCATTCCATGGAAGATGCTTTTTAAAAAACTTGCACAGGAATTTGGGTAACAGCAAAGCCAAAGGGAAGTACTGAAAACACCCTCCTTGACATTGTTGCTTTGTCTCCTTTTGTGTCTTTCAGAATGGGCCCAAACCAAGGCCACAAAATTTCATACAGTTTGCTTAGGGATGAAAGAAACTGAGAGACAAGTGATGACACATGGCACATGAAACTCAAGTTGAAGCTGGCCAAAAGCCCAGCTTATTTTCCAGGTTACTTCAGAACAGATTATTTTACTCCTTTGAGGGAGAAGGTCAGTTATTTTGCATTAAAAATCTCCCATGGTTGTCACCTATTCTGAAGCAGGTTGACAACCTCTGTCAACTGTTTGAAAGTTTACTGAAAATCTGTTTCATTCTGGCAACTAATGAGAGGCTGCATGGATCAGTAGAGAGAGGGCTGGCCTTTGGAGTCATGAAAACCCAGACTGCCTCTGCCACTGCCACATTGGCTGTCTGATGATAGGCAAGCCATACAATCTCTCCATGTCCCAGGCTTCTCTCTAGGACTCTAAGTTAAAGACAGTTCTTGGTCTGTGTCAGGTGAAGGGAATGCCCATTTGAAGGATGAAATCACAGGTGAGGACCCAACCCCTTCCTAATTTAATAATGGTAGCAAATAAAGTACAATGGCTGTGTCACCAGTAAAGTCATGTAAGTCTTGTAAACAATAACAGTCTGGAAACAGTCTTCATTGACTGTTCCAAAGCATGTGATCATTAATGTTTTATTTTCATTTGTTTTTTTGGCAGGACTCACAGGGCAAATTTAAAATTCAAAAGCAAGAAAAACAAAACCCCAACAGCTGCACCCTTTGTCCATTTACCTGCACTTTGTGGGCCAAAACATGCATCAGGTCGACCTGCTTGTCATCCTCGATGCTTACTCGGAACACCTTCTCCCTGGGGGGTGAGGTAGATAAGTTAACAGAAACAGAAAAGAGAAAATCTCAAATAGGAAACTTCCCTAAATTAGGCAAAGCAAGGAAGAAGGACCCATTTGTGGTAGATATTCCAGGCTTACCCCTCAAAGTGTTCACCAGAATGGTGAGCAGAGGCCAGGCCCACACTAATGAGAATCAGTAAGGTCAACATGATGTTCCAACCAACACTGATGAATGGGTCTCACCTGCTTTTATATCCAGTCCATTGCTTCCATTCTTGTCTTGGCAGGAGATTGGCACACTGGAATCATGATTAATGGCCTTGCTGGCCTTGCTGCAGCAGGAAACTGTGTAGTCGGGCTGGATATCTACCTCAACACCTGTGATCACAGAACAAATAGCCTCAGGTTCAACCCAGATATTTTATTAGGGGCCCAGGACTTGAATATTTGAGAGTTAAAATCAATGAGTTTAAAAACAAGTTTCAGCCTTGCCAATATACTTAGACCCTCTTTAAAGTACAAAATAAATCAGGGTCCCAATGACCAGCAGAGAACTTTCCAAATTCTGCCATTTTAAGCTTGTTTTCATGAGAATAGTGCTATCCCACATAGAACTAAGTGAATTGTAATGGAATGAGATGTGTTTTTTCAGAAATGAATCCATAAGGTGCAATAAGGTTTTTCTGTCATCATCTCTATGGATAAAATATAGAGTTGAGTGCATTTTCAGTTTTATTATTTTAATATATCTTTTGATTCCTGTCATTAAGAATTTCCCATTGTTGTCCTCATTGAATGTTTCACCATGGCAAGGAGATGGCCCAAAGTTTTCTATGGCCATGCCAGTGTGATGGACCTCTGGAGTAGAACCTACAAGGCTGGAACAGTTTCAAGTAGGAGCTCTGTGATGGACTAGATGTCTGTAGACTGAGGTCCATCCTGGCAAAGATCAGAGAAACTCATCAGGTGTTGGCTGCAGGCGATTCATTTTTTTTTCATCCATAGCAACTCTTAAAGACCAACTACTATGTTTCAGATGATTGAGATTTGCAGCATTTGAGGGACTACTGATGAAATCAGAGATCCTTGAAGTACTCAAATGAATTATCATCAAGGATGGCAATTTATAAGATTGCACTTGAAATGGAGAGATGGAAAGATCTTGAGTTACAAGGGAGAGTGCTTTATGAAAATTTATTATTCTAAAGTGGAAAGAAAAAGACAATTCTCCCCCTTGTGCCTAGGAGGACAACAGTAATACATCCTTTTTTGATGAGAGTCTGCCTGGTTGCACCTTCGCCCTCCCCAGAGGCTCTCTTTGAGTCTTCCCTAAAGAAGACTGCTTCTCTACAGCATCATCACCCTCCCTCCTCCAAGCTCACCCCCAACACTTAGCTGCCTACTAAGGCGCTGTCTTCTGTCTAATTTGAAGTAGATCAAAAGCAGTCAATACATTGGTGGCCAAAGAGCTGTCCACCATGCTCCTTTACTTAATAGCATCTCTGAGCTTCAGCATAGTTGTATCTGGATTCCTGCTGAGGTGGGATGTTTAGGGGTTATAGAAGCCAGCGTAGAATTAGGAAGACTTGCTCTCTTTCCTTCAGACCAAGACTACTAAGACTTGTACAGACAGTAGAGACTTGTCAGGATAAAATGTACCAGAGTTGTGATATAAAATATATTTCAATATATTTGATTTCTGGATATAAAAAAGTCACCGGACACTTGATTTATTATGGTAAAAGTACTAGGTGGTAGAATTGGTACTAAGTGTTGACTTTTTTTTTTGATGGAAGACCTTCAATGATTCTACCTTTTATGTTTGCTTTCTAGTCCATGGAAACAGGGATCAAAGAACTATTTGTCAGGAAATATTATATTACTTTGTTGATGAGGTCAAAGTTAAGGATTAAATTTTTCCGTAGGCCAGTTGGTCCATGACTAACTTTAGCCAGCCATTTTGCAATTTTCTGATTGTTCAAGGAGAAACTAGTAAGAAAATATGGATAATAACTAATATTTATAAAGTACTTCAAGGTTTACAAAATGCCTTACCTGTTATCTCATTTTTTCCCCTCTCACAACAACTTTATGAAGCAGATGGTAACATTATCCCCATTTTATAGATGAGGAAGTCAATGCAAACAGAGGTTAAGTGACTTTCTTAAGGTCCCGACAGTTGGTTTCTGAGGTAGGATTTATAGGCAGCTAGGCATGTATTATATGGGTAGCTAGGTGTTGCAGTGGATAGAGCACTGGGCCTTGAGTCAGCAAGACCTTTGTTCAAATCTGGCCTCAGACACTAGCTGTGTGAACCCGGGCAAGTCACTTAACCCTGTCTACCTCAGTTTCCTCATCTGTAAAATGAGCTGGAGAAAGAAATGGCAAACCACTCCAGTATCTTTGCCAAGAAAACCCCAGATGGGGTCACAACGAGTCAGACATGACTGAAACAACCCAACAATAACAACAACAAATATCTAATATTCTTAGAAGAATAGGAATGGTCCCTGTGTGACTTGTTATCCTTTTCTGCTGTTGCGTGACTCTTTTACTCCGAGTGTTCTGCATCTAGACCAGACCTCGTTTCACATGACGCCCAGATATCCTTCCTCACCATCTGGCCATGTGTCCTACCATTCCTTACATGTAGTCCTTCCTCCTTTCCACTTTTTGACCTGGACGCAGTAATTAAATCAATAGTACTATTATTTCTTAAAGGGGTGCATCAGTTGAGTGCCTTATGAATCAACTCATCATCCTTTTATCTCCTCAGACCAAATCCCTCTTGACTGACCATTCCTCCCATGTATGTGTTATCTTTTATTATTAGGGTGTAAACTGCTTCATGGCTGCCTCATTTTCATATTTGGAAACCTAGTCTCATGTCTGATGCATGTAGTCAGTGCTTAAGAAATGCTTTTTCATTCATTCATTCAATCTTAGACCCTCTTTTTTATTTATTTATTTTTAAATTTATTTTTGACATGTTTGGTTTTCAGCATTGATTTTCACAGGCGTTTGAATTACAAATTTTCTCCCCATTTCCT
>JAQQSZ010004231.1:0-14212 GCA_028646595.1 Phalanger gymnotis | reverse complement strand
TTTGGGGCTCAAGGCTCACTGTCCCAGCTTTCTTATTCTGGGGAGTGTGAGTCTCTTTGTTGGCTTGGTGAATTATAGCCTTCAGTTTCCTGAGGTGTGGGGGAGAGGGTCTGGCTGCCCTAAATCTTTTCCCCTGGGGTTGTTTTCCAGCACTGTTGCTCTTCAGCAATGGTCTCAGCACTTTGTTGTTCGAGCTGAGTGTCTGGCACTTCCCCTGGGGGAGCAAGAGTATGTCTGGGCTCCTGGTGTTGACCCCTGCTGGCTCTGCCCCTCTGGGACTCAGGTACTCCCACTACTTGGCCAATGAAGCCCCACTTCTGTCTCCTCTGTTCCAGCGTTCTTTTTTTTTTTCCCGGAGGAATTCTCTGGGTGGGGAGGGGAGGGATTAGAGCCGTTTACCTGGCCATTTTGTCTCCCAGAAGCTCAAGAAGCGTTTGAAACCTTTGGGCTGCAAGCCTCAGGAGCTGGTATCTCATCGCTTCCACAGAGTGAAGTCCTGTGTTGGGAGGCCTGGGGATCTGTGCTGGTTTCAGGCTCCCGGCTTTCTTCCAGCCTGTTTCCCATGTGGGTTTTCCAGCTAGCCGGTTCTGCTGTGGTCCCATCTGGGGCAGCTCTGCATGCCGAGTGCTCTCTTAGCCTACAGATTCGTTCCTTCAGCCTTTCAGACTCTCCCGGCTGGGAAATTTGCCCCACTCAGACTGCTTGCAGTTTCTAACTCTCTCAAATCTGCTCAGATTCACTTTTTTATAGGAATCCAACAGAACTTGTGAGAAAGCCCCGGCAAGATGCTGTTTTCATGCGGCCATCTTGGCTCCACCGGTAGCTGACACTTGCTCCTGCCACCACCTCTGTTGCTGCTGCTGCTGCTGCTGTAGCCACCTCCACAGCCCTAGGGCTGGGGCTGGACCATGCTATTCACTCCCACAGGTCCAACAGAGTTTTCTCACTGACCTGCTCAGTTTTCTTTGGCTGAGAAGTCTGGAAACTGCCACCACAGCTTAGTGATTTGGTGCCCTGAGACTGATTCCACCAAGTCTGCCCTGGCCTGGTCTGTCCTTGCATGGCCCATTCTGGGCTGTGCTCTACTCCCTTCCCAGCAACCATCCAGGCTGTTTTGGGCTGAAGATTTGTTTCTCTCTGTTATTTTGTGGGTTCTGTAGCTGTAGAATTTGTTTAGAGTCATTTCTATGGGTGTTTGCAGGGGTTTGTGGGAGAGCTTAAGCAAGTCCCTTTTTTATGCCACCATCTTGGCTCTGCACTGCTAGATTTCTGTACTTAGCAGAGTATGTTATTCCCTCCTTGAAACAAATCTTATAAGAGTAAAGCTCAAACAATGCTCTTCTCCCTCCTTTCTTTCTCGCCACTATAATGTTTTTCTACCTCTTCCTGTGATGTAATTTACCTTTTCCGCTTCCTCTTTACCTCTTCTCCCAGAACAATCCCTCTCTACTCCTCAATTAGGTTTTTTATCAACACATCAGTTAGTTTATATGCATACACTGTGTGTGTATCCCTTTTAAATGTTGTAATAAATATGCAATTCTCAAGATTAACAAATATCATTCTCCCCTGTAGGGATGTAAGTTTTTTTTTTCCTGTTTACCTTTTTATGCCTCTCTTGAGTCTTGTATTTGAAGATCAAATTTTCCATTGACCTCTGGCTTTTTCATCTGGAAGGTTTGGAACTCCCTTATTTCATTGAATGTCCATCTCCTTGCCTGAAAGATTATGCTCAGTTTTGCTGTATAGTTGATCCTTAGTTGTAGTCCAAACTCCTTTGCCTTTTGGAATATCATATTCCAATCCTTGTGCTCTTTTAATGTAGAAGCTGCAAGGTCCTGTATGATCCTGACTAGTTTCATGATATTTGAATTGTTTCTTTCTGGCTGCTTGCAGTATTTTTCTCCTTAACCTAACAATTCTAGAATTTGGCTACAATATTCCTTGGAGTTTTCAATTTGGAATCTCTTTGAGGGGGAGATCTGTGGATTATTTCAATGACTATTTTCCCCACTGGTTCTAAGACCTTGGGGAAATTTTCCTTAGTGATTTCTAGGAAGATACTGTCCAGGATCTTTTCTTTCATCATGGCTTTCCAATAAACCAATAATTTTTAGATTTTCTCTCCTGGATCAATTTTCCAGGTCAGTTCATTTTCCAATGAGATATTTTACATATTCTTCTACTTTTTCATTCTTTAGATTTTGTTTGGGTAGTTATTGATGCCTCATAGAGTCATTAGCTTCTACTTGCCCAATTCTAAGTTTTACCAAGTTGTTTTCTTCAGTTAGCTTCTGAACCTTCTTTTCCATTTGGCCAATTATACTTTTCAAGGAGTTATTTTCTCTCGTCAAGTTCCGTACCTCCTTATCCATTTCTCCAATTTTTCTTTTTAAAGATTTACATTCATCAGTGAATTATTTTTTCCTTTTTGCTCTTGTATTTTTTTTAAAGAATTAGTTGATTTTTCTTTCTTTCTCTCTATTTTGACTTTTAAAATCCTCCTTGAGCTCTTCCAAGAATGTGTTTTGGGCTTGAGACCAGTTCATATTACCTTTTGAGGTTTCATATGTGGGTGTAGTGTCAATGCTGTCCTCTTCTGAATTTATATTTTGATCTTCCCTGTCTCCATAGTGAGATGCTATGGTCTTTACTTTTCCGGTTTGCTTATTATTCATGGTGGTTGCCTTTTTCATTGCTTTTAAAGTAGATCTCTGCTTCTGGGACCCAGGTGCCTCTGTCCCAAACTTCTTATGTTAGGAACTAGGGGCCTGGCTTTGTGTGCTGTGGCCTCAGCTTCTGGCATCTGGAAGGTATATAATCCTGCAACTCACCTGGTGCTGAACTGCTGTGTGCCAAGAATCAAGTCTGGAGAAGTCTTTCTGAGTTTCCCCAGGGTTACACTGAAGTTCCTGGTGTGAGGTGTGGGGGAGGGGTGGTCTGGCTGCTGAAAGTCTCCTCTTCCCCTAGGTCTGTGTTATATAGCAAGGGTAGCCTCAGCTATCATCTGCACTGGTGTCTGCCAGTTCCCCTGGTTCTGTGAAGGTGTGCCTGGAGTCCTGGTGTGGTCACTTGCTGGCTCCACCCGCTTTGGGCTCAGGAACTCCCACTGGTCTTCTGAGGTGGGGCTTTCTGAGACACCTTCCACTCTGCACTTATCCCCTTCAGTCACAGCCAGAGAAACTAGTCTCCCTAGCTTCCCAAGCTAAAAGATTGTGGTACCCTTTCTGCTGGTTCCTCTATTTCAGGATTTTTCCTGGGGCTATATTCTCCGTGGTTTTTCAAGGTCAGCAAGGAGTGGTGAGAGCTGTTATGGTTTACTTTGCCCTCCTGGCTCCTGTAAGTTCAAATAGGTGTTTTTTAAACATTGAGTTTGTGGATTGATGCCCCCAAGAGTAGCTGCTGCTTCTGCTACAGGCCCTGCACTTCACTCAACCAGCTCTGACAGATTCCTGAGCTGAGAGGTTTGGTACTCACCACTGCCACTGATGATTCAAATCACTGGGCCTGCTCCTGCTTCACTATGGTAGGGTGTGTACCACATGCTCTGCACTTTCCCAGACTGGCACACAGATCCTTCCTGTCAACCTTCTGCACTCTCTGGGCTGAAAATCTGCCACACTCTGTTTCCTGGTGGATTCTATCACTCTCAAATTTGTTCAGTTTCACTTTTTTAGAGGTATCTGAAAGAATTTGTGAGAGAGTTCAACTGCATCTCTTTTTCACTCCACCATCTTGGTCTCCCCCCACCCCCATTCAGCTTTCTAATCCCCACTCCAGTGTCCACAGACCTCTTTGTTTTTCTTTTTGAGATTCTCAGTGACTTACTCTGTATTTTTCATGGCTTTCATGATCAGAATCCAGTTTGGTATACTATCTATGTTGCTGTAGAATCTGTGGAGGCTCTAAAGCAAAAAATTCTATCTCTCATTCTACCATCTTGATTCTGATATCTAATACAATTCAGTCTACCCCATCCTTTCTTTCTCCTCCACCTTGTTTTACTACCCTCTTTCAAGTGTTCTATGGAGCACATTCTAGGATGTAGGACTCTTGTAGGAGGAACTACTTGAACCAAGTTCTGAGAGAATCTAGATATTATTTGATGCAGAGCAGAAGAGGAAATGTATCACAGGCAAGGGAGTCAACTTGTGTACAGTTATAGGGATGGACTGTCCACTGAGGAAATAGCAAGCATGTCAATTTGGTTAGGATGCAGTCTATGTAAATGAGAGTAAATAACAGTAAGCCTGGGACCAGATTATGAAAGAGTTTGAAAGTCAAACAGAGATGTTTGTATTTGATCACAAATGCAAAAGAGTCATTGAAACTTTCTGAGCAGGGAAATTGCACTCTCAGAACTGTGCTATAGAAGTATCAAATTGGCTGCTGTGTGGATGATGGATTGGATAGGAGAAAGACTAGAGGTTGGTAGACTAGAGGCTATTGTTAGTAACACAGGTGTGAGGTGCTAAAGTTCTGAACTAAGGTGATAACTATGTGAGTTGAGAAAAGGAGTTCGATTTAGTATATGTTGTTCAGCTAGAATTCACTAAATTTAACAACTGCTAGATGTAAAGAAATAAGGAAGAGTGGAATATTTAGATTTGCAACCCTTGGTAAATGGAAGGATCTCAATAGAAATAAGGAAGTCAGAAGAAGGAAAAACTTGGTGAAATGATAGTGAGTTCTGTTTTAGAAATATTTAGAAATATTAAGATGCCTCTGGGACTTTCACTAGGTAATGATACAAGACTGGAGTTCAGGAGAGAGACTTATTTTGGTTATGAAGACTTTGTAGTTATTTGCATAGGGGTGATAGTAAAACCCATGAGAGCTGATGAGATCCCCAAGAAAATAGAAGAGGACCAAACATAAAGCCATGTCATATATCCACATATGGTAGATTAGACAATGATGATTATCCAGCAAAGGAGATTAAGCAGTGGCCAAAGAGGTAGGAGAGAACAGTGTCAGAAAAATCTTGGAAGAAGAGAGTGAAGTATGTGTGGTTAACAATGTCAAATACTTCAGAGGTTAAGAACAATTCTATTTATGTGCTAGTCTTCTTTGGAAGACCATGACATCAATTTATAGTTGCCCCTCTAAATCATTTCCACCAACATCTTTCGTCCTGTCTTCACTTTCCTAGATAAATTCAAGATATAGGACAATTTTTTTTCTGTTCACTTAGAACTTTGTTATCATGTTTCTGAGTGGAAGCACATGCTTCTGTCAGGATAAGGGCTGTTGCTTATCCATGCTTAATCGTTTACCCTAGTTGTGACCTTGGCAATGATAAGGCACATTTATAGATACAGGGTTGAATGTCAAGGAAACATCTCTTACAGTGTCACACATAATTTTTGGTATAAGATTGCTTATGTGAAATGAGGTAATATCTAAAGTATTTTGGAAACCTTAAAGGTCTATTTGAATGCTAGCTATAAGTATAATTATTATTGCATCGAGCTAAAATTTTGTCTCTGCAACTTACACCCGTTGTTCAAGGTTCTGCCCTTTGAGGATAAATCCCTCTTCCACATAAAAGCTTTGTAATAACTGAAGCATTGTTATGCTCTGAAACCATAATTTAAATTTTCTCTGCTACAAACTAAACATATTCACTAACATAGACTGCTTTTCAATTCTTTTACAACCCTGGTCACCCTCCTCTGCACATAACACTATCCTTAAAATTCTAGTCTATGTTTACTTTTAAGATAGAGCTCATTATCCTTCTGCACTTCCTTTCTCTAGGCATGACCTGTCTGCAATCTCTTCTGCCTCTATGGATCTATTGGATATGATTTTTGCTCTTGCTATATGATGAATAAGAGAGTAGTAGAATGAAGGCAAGGTTCAGAGAAAGGAGAATTTTCTTGCATGGATAAGTTTGGAGGCAGAAGAGAGAAACAGTGGATTTTTCCCTTAGCAAAAGAGGAGAGGACATTCTTAGGACTTCTTCTCAGGTCCCCTTAAGAGCACTAGGGTAGACATGAGCTCACTCTGTCTTCTGTATAGCATATTATTCTTAGTTATTGTTGCTGCCACATTCTCACTTTCTAAGCCAAATTAACGCAGTTAGAATACTGTTGGCATCTGTGGCAACAAATGGAGAGGAATCATAATTTAAGAGGGGAGTTGCATCTCCCCTATCTCATCCAATCTGGGTACACTTTGAAACAATTCACAACTCACATGCAGATCATCTGAACGTGTCAAGTCTGTAAGTTGAAAATGAAGTGCTCTAGGAAGCAGATTTTTTTTTCCATTATAGGAAGCCTTTCCTGCTCTTCGTTATGTTAAGAGTCCTTGAAGAAGAATCCTTCCTGATAATTTTCCTAGTTACATGTGTGGCCTGTTCAAGGAGCATACAAAAAAATGAATAAGGAATTTACCATCTTGCTGCTTACTTCTAGGCAACACAGGCTTTATTAAAATTTGTTAATTCTGCCCTTTCTTTACTCAATGTCAGACAATTACCTTGCAATACAGAGGCACTACATCCCTCTCTCCTTAGTTATTTACCTCTGATCCTCAGATAATCCAGTCTCACTACTTAGTTACTCTATCCCCCTCTCCTCAATAATACTTCCTTTAGTCACATTGTTCACATTTAGGATCATATGGAATTTCAGAGGATTAAGTGCTCTCAAAATCATTTCATTCAACTCACACCTGAGAAGGAAACCCCTCTCATCATTCCATCAGGTGGTTTTGCAGTCTTTTGGAAGACAACACATTACACTTTGGGCAGCTCTAATTAATTCTGATGTTTTGCCTTATATTAGACCAAGATCTGGCAGTCTGTAAATTTCACCCACTGTTTGTACTTCTGCCGCTGAAAGTAAGAAATCTAATTCTTCTCCTCAGATATTTGAAGACAGCAACTATAATCACCATGTTGTTCCCAACCCACAGAATTTACATATAATCACTGGTAAATAATAATAATAAGTAATAACAGCAACAATACAATTTTTCCCCAAATATTGAATGCAGAAGGCCTAACCAGGTTTGGAGTTTTATGTGGAAACAGAGGTCCTCATTGGGGGATACAGGACATAGCAGTCTAGAAGAACAATAAGAACAGTCAGGAAAAAGGAGAGCAGAAAGAATAGACCTGAAGAAAATAGAACTCAGATAATGCTGATGGAACTGGGTGAATTTGGGTATAAAACTAATAACCATATAAAGTTTGTTCAGGCTTTCTTATGGACAGAATCCACAGGGAACAATAAATGAACTGGTGAGACAGATGACCACAAAAAAATGTAGTTTCAACAGGAAACCAAAGGTCCCTGTGTTGAGGTTAAAATATGGTTTCCAAAGACTAAAACCTGAATGAAAGAAAGGTCTTGGCCTTGGGACTTTGTACATGGCCTAATCTTTGCTTGACGTATAATATTAATTTTCTTAAGGTTCAATAACCGTACTCTAACCTTTGACAGAGGTAGATATTGCAGAGGCAAATTTAGCTCTGATGCAATGTTGATAATTAGAGCTGAGAATGGGATGGACTGGCTTAAGATGGTTTTCAAATAGGCAAATATAGTCGCTTATCATTCTATTGACTTTCAGGCCAGCAACAACTCCCTGATGTGTGTTTGTGTGTGTGTATACATATACATACACATGTATATATAGGATACCCATATATGTAAATATGTGTGTATATATACATGTATATTTATATATAGTATATATTTCTGTCTAGTTATCACATAAGCTTTTTAAACTCAACACATCCCAAACAGCATTCATAGTCTTCCTTGCAACACGTACCTTAAGCCACTCTTCCTTTTCATATTTTTTTATTTCAAATTTTCATATTTCTATACTAGTATCGCCGTCGTTTTAGTCACTCAGGTCCATAGCCTCATAGTCATGCCTGAGTATTCATTCTCTTCCCTTCCTCCCTGTTCCTCCTGCCCCAGCAAATAACCTACAAAGTCTTGAAGAATGAGATGTCCTCAGCATCACTCACATACAGTCTTTTTCCTTAGCCACAGAGCTACTGTTCTAGTTCAGGCCCTCTTTCATTAGTTTCTACTAGGTTTCCCTCCCTCCTTTCTCACTGATTTTTAATCCATTCTCCACACAAATGAAAAATTAAAATTCTTATATTAAATATTGAACCACTTAATTGACTTACTCAAGTAGCTTCCATATTTCCCTATTATTTCTAAGAGAGAAGTTCTTAAGCTGATGTTTGTAAACTTTTAAATAGACACACACATAAAGACACACAGACACACACATACATATATATATGTGTGTGTGTGTATATATATATATCTGCCTTCATGGCCATTGGAACAAATTGGGGAGTACAGGGTGTTCAGAGAGGACTAGCTCCTCTGGTGTGAGGGCTTGTTGAGCCCTGGGATACTCAGCCACCTTTGGAATTCACCTTTCCCCCCAAATCTCACTAAGAAGCTGTAGCATACTCAGTGGCCATGGCCCAGTAAAAACTATCTTGGTAGATGGGCTATATCAGGTTGAAGGTAATTGAGAGACCTCAAAACTATCGATGGGTAGGAGATGGATCCAAGATGGCAGTGTGAAAGGAGGGACGTACTGGAGCTCTCTTACAAATTCTGCCAGATACCGCTAAAAAAACAATGAATCTGAGCAGATTTAAGAGAGACAGAAGTCACTAGGAGACTGAGTGTTGTAGATTTCCAAGCCAGGAGAGTCCACAGGGTCAACAGGTTGGATCTATGGGCTGGGAGAGGGCCAGGTGAGAGGAACTGCACCTGACCACACCAGAATGGGAGAATCAGTGGAATCCAGACAGTGAACTCGGCTGTGAGAGTGCTGGGGGCATGGAACTAAACCATACCTGAGCAGGAAGAGGAGCAGGGACAGGGCCGAAATGCCAGCTACAGCTGCAATCCCCAGGCCTCTCAACCCAGGATGTTAGTCTGTCAGAGCCATGGGAGACAGAAGCACAGAGCCTGTGGCTACAATCCCAGCTACCTTTGAGGCTTTCAGTCTGTGGTCTAAGGGTTTGAAACTCACACTCTTGAACTTCTGAGAGCCACGATGACCAGGTAAAGCAGCTCTCATCCTTCCCTTCTCACCCAGACAACACGGCACTGCTAGAAACTCTGGAATAGAGGAGCCAGCAGTGGGCTTCAGTAGCTTTTTAGCTTGAGAGGCTGGGGAAATGGTGTTTCAACAATTCGGCTAGCAGCTGTTGTGGGGGTGAAAGACCAACAAAAGCCCAAAAACAAGAAGGCTGCCAGCATGCTGCAAAAGCCCAGGTTCTTTTGATCTGCTTTACTAAGGAAAGCAATGTTAAGGGGTTGACAAGCTTATTTTAATCCAGCATACAAATATCACTCACTTAGTTCAGGGGAAAAAGCCAACACCCTGAACTTCAGAGCAAAATACAAAGTACAAACATCGATAGACAGACCTTGTCTGATTCAAATCCCAGCACATAGTTACCAGAGTTTAATAAAGTTCCAACATCCACATTAGGAGCTGGAGGGCTCTTAGCTACAGTTGCCCAGAGTCTCCTCATCAGCGAGTGCCACCAAGAGTGAGAGACTCTGAGCAAATGGCTCTGTCTTCTCTTCTTATAGCATTTCAGACATCATCAAATGTCATCTGAATGACCAGAACTTAGGGTCCTATGATTGGCTCTTGAGTGAGCACCTCCCCTTAGGACCCTGGGAGGTTCACATTCACATAGGTTTAGCACCTAATAGGGGTTAGAGCCTGGGGCTTAGCACCTAGTAAGACTCAATGAAATACACTGAATTAATCAAAGGAAACAAAAGCCAGACTCTTCAAGGGCACTTGGTTGAACTGAATGCTAAGAGCCCATTTTGCTTACCAACACAAACGGGCCCCTCTTGTGGTGGTGAAAGGAGACTAGCACAGGAAGGGAGATGTCTCAGCAGGCCCCACCTCATCAGAGCAGCAGGAGTTCCTGGGGAGTGGAACCTGCAAGAGCTAACACCAGATGCCCAGTACAGCCAGGGGAAGTGGCAGACACGAGCACAGACAATGGCTGAGACCACTCAAGGTGTAGCATGGCCCTAGGAGAAGAGGAGACTTCCAGCAGCCAGATCACCCATCCCGGACACTTCACACCAGGAGCTTCAGAAAGATATACACCTGGCCTCAAACTTCACACACCAGATACTTCCACCTCAGCACCAGGTGAGTGGCAGCATTATAAAGCTTCTAGCTGACAAAACTGGCGGTCACAACACACAAAGCCAGTAACCGGTCCCACAACTCCCAGCACAAGAAGCTTAAGACAGAGTCCTGGAAACCCAGAAGCAGAGATCCACTTTAAAAGCCAGGAAAAAAAAAAACAACCACCATGAAGAAGCAATCCAGAAAACCAAGGACTATTAATTCTTATTACGGAGACCTGGAAGATCAAAATACCAATTCATAAGTGGATAGCATTGACAATATACACACATCTGAAACCTCAGAAAGAAATGTGAACTCATCTTAAGCCCCAAAAGCATTCCTGGAAGAGCTCAAAGAGGATTTTACAAACAAAATTAGAGAGGTAAAAGAAAAAATGGAAAAAAATTCATTGATGAAAACAAATCTTTAAAAAGTAAAATTGGTGAAATAGTTAAGAAGGTCCAGGAATCTAACTAGAGGAAATGACTCCATGAAAAGTAAAATAAACAAAATGGAAAAGGAGGTTCAGGAACCAAATGAAGAAAACAATTTGTTAAAAATTAGAATTGGGAAAGTAGAAGCTAATGACTTATGAGACATCAAGAATCAGTCAAAATCTAAAGAATGAAAAAATAGAAGAAAATATGAAATATCTGATTGGAAACACAACTGACCTCAAAAATAGATTCAGGAGAGAGAATCTAAAAATTGTTGGTCTACTGGAAAGCCATGATGAAAAAAGAGCCTGGACAGTACCTTCCAAGAAATTATCAAGGAAAATTTCTCTGTGGTCCTATAACAAGAGGGTAAAATAGTCATTGAAAGAATACACTAATCACCCCCTGAAAGAGACCCCGAATTGAAAACTCCAAGGACTATTGTAGCCAAATTCCAGAATAATCAGGTTAAGGAGAAAATACTGCAAGCAGCCAGAAATAAACAATTCAAATATTGTGGAATTATAGTCAAGACCTTGCCAGACCTTGCAGCTTCTACATAAAAGACAGGAGGAATTGGAATATGATATTCTAAAAGGCAAAGCAGCTTGGACTACAACCAAGGATCACCTACCAAGCAAAACTGAGCATATACTTTCAGGCAAGGAGATAGATATTCAATGAAATAAGGGAATTCCAGAGCTTCCAGATGAAAAGGGAAAATTCGATCTTCAAATACAAAACTCAAGGTAAACAGGAGGGAAAAATAACCTTGTTATTCAATAAGGGCAAATAGTTTATATCATCATATAGGATTGTATTGTTTTACATATGTTGTATATATGTCAGTCTTGAGAATGGTACAGTTATAACTACAATTAAAAGGGATACACATAGACTGAGGGTATCAGAATAAAGTAATTGATGTGATGATAAAAAATATAGTAAAAGGGTACAAAGGGATTGTTCTGGGAGAAGAGGTAAGGAGGAGGTAGAAAAGGGTAAATTACATCTCTTGAAGAGGCACAAAAACATTATAACAGAGGGAAAGAAGGGAGGGAGAAGAGCAATGTTTAAGCTTTACTCTCACTGGATTTGGTTCAAGGAGGGAATAATATACTCACATAAGCACAGAAATCAAACTTGTTCTATAGTCAGTGAGAGGGGAAAGGGGAAAAGAAAAGGGGAGTGGTTAGAAGGGAGGGAAGAAGAAGCAAGGGGAGAAGGGTAAGATAAGGGAGGGGTATGAATAGGGAGGGAAATTTGGGGGAAGCAGTCATCAAAAGCAAAATTCTTTTGAGGAGTGGAAGGGAGAAATAAAAGCATAAACAGGGGACAACAGGATGGAGAAAAAGACACAGATAGTAATCATAACTGTGAATGTGAATGGAATGAACTCTCCCATAAAACAGAGATAGATAGCAGAATGGATTAAAAACCATACTTCTATAATATTTTGTTTACAAGAAACACATATTAAACAGGGGGATACACACAGGGTAAAGGTAAATGTCTGGAATAGAATATATTATGATTCAGTTGAAGCAAAAAAGGAGAGGTAGCAATCCTAATCTAACACAAAGCAAAAGCAAAGCTAGATCTAATTAAAAGAGATAAGGAAGGAAACTATATCCTGCTAAAAGGCACCATAGACAATGAAGTAATATCATTTCTTAACATATGCACCAAGTGGTATAGCGTACAGATTCTTAGACAAGAAGGTAAGGGAGTTACAGGAAGAAATAAACAGCAAAACTATACTACTGGCTAATCTCAACCTCCCTCTCTCTGAACTTGATAAATCTAACTTAAGAATAAGGAAGAAAGAAGTTAAGGAGGTGAATAGAATTTTAGAAAAGGTAGATATGATAGACGTCTGGAGAAAACTGAATGGGGATAGAAAGGAGTGTACCTTTTCTTCAGTGGTATATGGGACATACAGAAAATTGGCCATGTACAAAAGCATAAAAATCTCACAATCCAGTGCAGAAAGGCAAAAATAGTCAATGCATCCTTTTCAGGACATGATGCAATAAAAAGTATTTGTAATAAAGGACCATGGAAAGATAAACTTAAAATTAAGTGGAAACTAAATAATCTAATCTTAAAGAATTAGTGAGTCAAAGAACAAATCATACAATAAATAACCTCATTCAAGAGAATGACAAAATGAGACAACATAACAAAATTTATGGGATGCAGTGAAAGAAATTCTTAGGGGAAATTTTATATCTCTAAATGCTTACATGAAGAAAAGAGAGAAAAAGGAGACCAATGAATTGGGCATGCAACTGAAAACGTTATAAAAAGAATAAATTGAAAATCCCCAATTAAATACCAAATTAGAAATACACAAAAACAAAAGAGAGATTAATAAAACTGAAATAAAGAAAACTATTGAACTAATAAATAACACTAAGAGCTGCTTTTATTTTTAAAATACCAATAAAATTGACAAACTTTTGGTCAATTTGATTTAAAAAAAAAGAAGGAAGGGGGGCGGAGCCAAGATGGTGGCTGGGAAGCAGTGACTGGCATGAGCTCCCCACCAAGTCCCTCCAAAAACCTATAAAAAATGGCTCTGAACCACTTCTAGAGCTGCAGAACCCACAAAGTGGCAGAGGGAAGCAGGGCTCTAGCCCAGGACAGCCTGGATGGTCTCTGGGTAAGGTCTGTCCTTCATGGAGCTCCCAGCCCCCAGCTGAGGGGAGCGGAGCTGAGCCCAGTGCGCACGGCGCGAACAGAACAGACATGGACCTACTAGACCAGGAGACCAGTGGAGAGTGCCCTACAGTCCTGAATCACTGAGCTGTGGCATCCACCAGACCTCTCAACCCACAAAGAGCAAAGACAACAGAGAAGGTTAGTGCGAAAAGCTGCGGGACTGAGTTTGCGGTTCGGCCACTGCCCCTGTGGCAGTGGAAGTGGAGCAGCTTTAGAACTACGGCTGCAATTGCTTATGGCCCCAGGCCCACCTGGTGGGAGGAATTAAGTGGCTGATCAGAGCAGGAGTGAAGAGCCTGCTGAAAATTTAAGCCCAGTCTGGGTAGGGAGTTCTTGGGGAAGGAGGAGTGCTGGTGAGGCAGTGCATCCGCCCAAGCATGGAACATAGAACTCTTTACTCTACAAGCAGTCATACTCCTCTGAAAAACTCAAGGGTTAAGTAAGTTGGCTGGGAACACGGCCAGGTGGGAAAAAACACACCCGGATTTAGTCTCAGACTCTGGAATCCTTCGTTGGTGGCAAAGAAGACCAAAACACACAGTCAGATGAAGTTAACAAAGTCATAGAGTCTACAACAAAAACCTCCAAGAAAAACATGAACTGGTCTCAGGCCATGGAAGAACTCAAAAAGGATTTAGAAAAGCAAGTTAGAGAAATAGAGAAAAAATTGGGAAGAGAAATGAGAAGGATGAGAGAAAACCATGAAAAACAAGTCAATGACTTGCTAAAAGAGACTCAAAAAAATACTGAAAAGTATACTGAAGAAAACAACACCTTAAAAAATAGACTAACCCAAATGGCAAAAGAGCTCCAAAAAGCCAAGGAGGAGAAGAATGCCTTGAAAGGCAGAATTAGCCAAATGGAAAAGGAGATCCAAAAGACCACTGAAG
>JAQQSZ010004230.1:0-14212 GCA_028646595.1 Phalanger gymnotis | reverse complement strand
GGAGGGTGGAGAGGGAAGACTAGCAGAGGGATGTGGGGTCTGGGTAAAAGTTGCTGACATCCCACCCCTTGTACCCTAACCCCAGGGACTCGGATTCTAACAGGAACAAAATAACAAGGTAGAAATTAAGGAAGTGGTTGAAGGAAAAGCCTCGGGTTGAGGATAAAGAGACCCCACTTCTAGGCCATGCTCTGCCACTAAGTAGTTGTATGATCTTGGTTGTTACTTAACCTTACTGAGCTTCAGTGTCCTCAAAATAGTAATTCTTAGAATTGCCCTGACCACCTTAACAGTGACCTGCCCAAGGTCACACAGTAAATGCATACATAGCAGTCTAACAAAAAGAACCCTGCTCTCTAGACCAAATTTCCACTTTCCTTCTAAAAACTAGTACAATGGTGCTCCAGAATCTGTTCCTTGGTCACAGAAACCTCCTGTAAAAGCAGAGAACTAGAATTTACCCAGAATGAGACAACTGTCAGACTCTGCTTCCCTTCCCATCCTGCTGTCCCACCCAGACAGAACCATCCAGGCCCACAAATGCAAGGACACAGTGCCTGGTGAGAAGCCCAGTGGCTAAAGTCTTAATGCAACAGGGGACACAGCAGCATCCTGTGACCAAGAGGGAGGGAGGAAACATTACATCCCTCATCCCTCAACCCCTGGTGTGCACTCAAATATTTTCATATTAGGATGTCTCCTTAGTTCCAAAGAATTCTTTCTCCGAAACCATCCTTCTTGCCACACAGCCCCTGCCCCTCCTCCCTCCCAGAATCATGAATGTAGCAATGTGATTTGGGGCTTTAAGGGGTTTCCCACCCCCACCCCCTGCACATGATATGCCTTTTCTCATCTTTTGAAAAGCACAATATCTTCCATAGGCATAGGGACCACGTTTCCTGATCCAAAATTCAGAAAACTTTGTCTGACAAAGGATTAGTTTTTTAGGTGTATCCATGAAATCAGGGAACTTGATCTTAGTGCACACAGTGTGGTGTTTGCAGATGGCATCTCTGCCACCTTACTGTTCCAGAGTATGCTTTGCATGACTCCCATAGACAGTGCATACCTAGCTATAGGGGGAACATAAAATACATGTGTCTTCTTGAGAATGCTTCTTCAGTCTGTCATTAGCAAACCTTTGTGGCCTCTGGGTTTTTATTGTAATGTTTACTGACTCCATTCAGGTCCTGCTTTCTAAATAATCGGGATTCACAGGACATTTCCACAACTGCTGGGGAAAACTAGACCAGAATATCTGAAATCAGGCCTGTTTTAAAAAGTCCAGAAGGCACGGTCACTGTATCCATAGGGAATACGGGGTGAATTCAGGGACAATAGCAGCAGTGTCCACATCAGGCTGCCTCTGCCCGGCAGTTAAGCTGTTCCTGGCCCCTCAAGCCACTCCCCAAGGGCCTTTCAGTCTGCTTCACCTCAAGCTTTCTCCATGCACACATCGGTGGAAAGAAGACTTCACACACACACACACACACACACACACTCTCACACTCATACACACACTCACACACACACTTACACAAACACACACGTACTCCTATTTAATGTCAAAGATCCTCACACTCATGTACACAAGCACACACTCATAGGTCTGGTACTCTGTGAGGACAGCTTGTTCAGAGCAAAATGCTTCAGTTGTGGTTACCAAGGCCCCTGCTCCCTCTGCATACTGGAGCTGTCTAAGTTACAGGCTGGCCCGCCAAACATTGGAAAGAGCCAGCTGTTCACAGGTTGAGCAAGATTCTGAAATGCAGATGTTGGGGAAGGAGCCTTTGACGTCTCAGACTCCCAGGCAGCTGACATTTGAAATGAGGTTATAAAACCAACCCACCCCCGTAATCCTGCTGTACCCCTAGACAGTTGCCACCCTGAGATGCAAAAGGAACAGAAGAACTGTGGAAAAAGAAAGGCAGCTGCTCTTTGCAAGATCCTCACTCAGTCAAATCCTCTTCTCCCATGATATAGTAAATTCATTCAGGAATCCTGATAGCGTTCACACACAGGTGTGTCTAGTCTACATCACCCTAAGGGGACCCCTCTCCAACCACACACACACACACACACACACACACACACACACACACACTCTACACTAGCATTTAGGTCTCTAAGAGGCACCCTAGGCTGAGGCCTGGTTTAACACCCTGAGCGCATTCCCTCAGTCCCTTACTATTTGGGTTATCTCTGCCCACTGTGTGTTTCAGTAACCCCAATGGATTTTTTAAGTGCATGGGGCTGCATTTATGTAGCTTACAGTCAAAGTCCAAACTCTGGCCATTGCTGGTGTGGGCCAAGTAATAAATTCACCCTTTGGAAGAGATACAGGGGAGGCTTTGGTTCTTCACTGGGCTGGGAATGGTTTCCTCCACATTTACCAAGTGCTAAAAAGTAACCAGAGCCAGTAGAACGATGGAAACATTGTAAATTCTGGCTGTTTGTTCAGAAGTTTCACTTTAGCCAGGTCTCATTGGTCTCTGCTGACACTAGCGAGAGTTTAGCCAGATCCATTTTTACGTTGCAGTGTGTCCAGTCAGCAGCGGCTCCTTGCAAGACTATAAAGCTTTGTCTTTAGCACCCTCCCACCCCGACTTTCATGCCCTCTTACACCCACTTCAAGCACCCAATACCCTTTGGCTGCTTAGGACCATTTGTCTGCTCCTAGCAGCAAGCCAGCTCTCCCCAGCCAGTGCTTGATCCTCTGGAACCCTCTCTGCCCTACCTTCTTTTCAATCATAAAGATGGAAAGAAGTCAATAAACTAATTCACACTAATGTATTAATGTCTGATAATGGCGCAACCATATTACCCCAACCAGGGAAATTTGTATTTTCACAGGGATTCTCTAACGATACAATGCCCTGTAACCAGAAAAGGCTCAATAATTATTTGAAGTTGTGAGGGGGGTGGGGTAGAGTGTCTTTAGGCCCTATGACTTGGGGAAGGAGACTCCCTAACAACTGTTAACAACTATCTATTGAAGGAAAATATGTAATTGTTTACTATGTGCCAAGGGCATTGCGCTAAGTGTTGAGAGGAGATGCAAAGGTTTAAATAAGATACCTTCCTTGCCTTCTATACAAATACCTGTAGCATATAACTATAATACAACATAAAACATAATGAGAGAAGAGGAGAGACAAAGCACTATTAGTTCTAGGAGGAAGCTACCATTTCTGGCTGGAGTATCATAAGGTTTCATGAAGCAGGAGGTGTGTGACCTGGGCTTGATCTCAATAGGTAAAGAAGAAGGCAGAGACAGCACACTGCATAAAGACTCAACCTTGGTCAGGAGGACCTGAGTTCAGATCTTGCCATCTTGGTTGTGAGTCCTTGGGCAAGTCACTTGGGCAAGTTGCCCCAGGGAACCCTCTAAAGACAATGAGTTGCAAAACAAATGCTGAATTGCATTGTGGGGGGTTAGTTTCCTCAATGGGCCTTCCTTCCATGGATGGATCCTTCCAGAATTGTCTTGAGGATCAAATGAGATGATATATGTACATCCCTTTGCAAATTTAAAGCACTATTCAAATCCTAGTTATTCTTATGACATCACAGATCTGAGCCAAAAAGAAAAAAATAAGTAAGTAAAGGGAGGAAATGATATGGCAGGTATGGTGACCAGTGGCCACAAAACCAGGAGAGCTCAGGACATGAACAGAGTGTAACAAATAGTCAGTAGCAAACAGGAAGCCAGAGAAGCGTTTTGAGCAAAGCAGTGACATGAGCTGATCTGTGAATGAGGAAGAAGAATCTAATGGCACAGCCAAGAATAGATTGGAGTAGAAAGACTACAGGTAGGAAGACCAAAGAGTGCCCTAGAATGTAAAAATGTCACGTAGACACCTATCTATCCCACCTACACCAAAAATTGAGCACATTGTCCCAGCTGGGGATACCCAGGCCTCAACCTATCATCACCACCATCCCAGCTATGGAGGCTCTAAGCAGGAGCTGAGGAGTCCACACCATCCACTACTGCTACAGGTTTCTGAAGCAGGGATGGGTACTTTGTATCCTCACTCTCCTTTCCTTCTGCTGCCTCAGTACCAGGAGGAGACTTAAATGGCTAATAGTCCTCCGGCATTCCTGCCTCCTTTACACTGGCTGACTTAGCTGTCTTCCAGCATCAGGGCAGTTGACTATGAAATAACAACCAAATTTAAAAAAAAAAAAACCATAGCAAGCCACCTTGATGCTGATGGTAGCATAGCCAGGCAGCCATATCTTTGGTGAGGTGGCGTTACCATTCTGAAAAGACACCTGTCAAAAAACCTGGGCTGCAATTCTAGCTCTGCTTCTAACTTGCTGTGTGACCTCGGACAAGTCACTCATTCCTCCCTGGATCAGTTTTGTCACGTGTAAAGTGACATACTGGATCTAGACGATGCTTAAGTTCTCCTTCAGCTCTAGTAATCTGTGAATCTGATTCTGTTTTAGCTCTCACTGATTCTCCTCACCTCTGAAATTCTCTATAGAGGGGGGTAGGTGTGTAGTGTGTAGCCTATGGTTTAAGTACTTTATATTAATTCTGTCCTGTCAGGATGTTCAGTATTATTCTGGCTGCTTAGTTCTTATCTCCTCCAATAGTCTGCCAGCTCCTTAAATGGAAGAGCTATGTCTTTTGTTTCTATATTCCCCAAAGTGCTTGGCAAAAAGCTGGGCCTGTCATAGAGTTAATAAAAACCAAGTAAATAGTTGCTTATGTCCTTTCTCCCTCCCAATAAGAGAAGAAGAGAACAGAAATTAATTAGCCCCAGAGCCACATGAGAAGTGGGCATAGAAATCACCACAGAAAGTTTTGCATGTGATTAATATTTGCTGAATTGAATTGACTTAGCTAGTCATTTTAGTTAATAGCTATTGATTAATAATATTAATGTTAATTCACTGTTTCATTGGTGCTAATAAGAGCAGTTTGCAGTCTCTGAGCTACATGGATTGAACACAAAACTGTCACTGATCCCCTCACCCCTAAAATAGATAATCCACTTGGGAATGACTAGGAATTAATGATCTTTGAGAACAGATATTCTTCACTCACTTCTTCCATCAGTGATTTAGTAACCCCTGGTGGATGAGCACTATGCTCCTCATCTACCTGTCACAATGGGCCATGGCCAAGGCCAAAGTCAAAGTCTCTCTGTGGGCTTCTCAGACGGGCAGACCCATAGCTCAAGCCAGGGGTGAAAGATAAGAAGAGGAAAAAATCCCCACACCAACTCTTACAACCAAGTAATCTTGACACCTATGGACTCAGCTAAGAAGACTGCTGAGGTGCTGAGCTGTGCAAAAAGTGACAAAATGACCTCTCTCTGGCATTGGGCAGGAAGCCTCCATGCTCAGCTCCAGGATCCAGTATCAAAGGCAAAGTCTCTCTTATTCCCTCCTAGTCTACTTCATTTGCAATTGATGGAAGGAGACTCAGTTTGTCAAGGAACTGAGGATGGAGGACAGTGAATTTAATTCCACAGCTCTTCTGAGACTCCCAAGCACCCCCTTGCCTGTTTCCCTTTTGTTACACAGTAGAAAGGCACTTTCCTCTTCCCAGGAAGCCCTCTTTCCCCTGCTGCATGCAAGGCAAGCCTCCCTGGCTTACAGCCCAGCCCTTTCCCTAGAGGGCTGGCCTTCCTGGGCCTTGAAGACCCTCTGATTCTCCCTGGATTCCCCAGAATAGTGGCTACAGGATAGAAGAAGCAGGGAGGTGAGGCAGCTGAGGTATAAGGGGAACACCGCAACTGAGCACATCTGGATTCCTGGCACCCGCCCCACATTCCTTCCCTGTGACTGAGAGGAGGCGGGGGCCTTGAGAGAGTGGTGAGGAGGCTGCAGTGCTTGCCAGTTTCCCCTCCCACCAGGGCCTGGACCCCCTGGCCAGGCCAAATGGAAACCCGAGCCAACAGGAAACCTGGCCATGGATCTTTCAGGGGTAAAAGGGAAAAAAAGAGGCCAGGGAAGGCTTTGGAAAAAAATTCCCCCATCACCTTTCTCCTAGGTTCAGGGAACTTAGAATCTCTGTCTCAAGTCTTCCAACTGGGACAAGTTTACTAGTAGGGGCCTTTTCCTGGCCTTCATTCTTGGCCAGGACCTTGGGACCAGGAATCCCAGGATTCAAACCCATAAACTCTCCCTTTCTCCCCAAAGTGTTGCAACAGAGCACTTGCCAATTCCACCCAATATCAAACTGGAAATGGGGCATGCAATCATCTTTACACCAATCTCTAATGCACCGATAACTTCTTTCTTAAGAATATAGGAAGGAAGGAAGGAAGGAAGGAAGGAAGGAAGGAAGGAAGGAAGGAAGAAAGGAAGGAAGGAAGGAAGGAAGGAAGGAAGGAAGGAAGGAAGGAAGGAAGGAAGGAAGGAAGGAAGGAAGGAAGGAAGAAAGGAAGAAAGGAAGAAAGGAAGGAAGGAGGAACTAGAGAAAGGAAGGGAAGAAGGAAAAAGGAGGGAGGGAGAAAAGAAGAAAGAAAAGGCAAATATTGGAGAAAAGCAGAAAGCTGCACCAGACACTCATTTTTGGAAGTAAGCAATGTTCAATGTCAGATGTCTCCTTCCCCTCCACAGTGAGAGGTTAATTTTTCTGATGAACTTAGACCAGAGTCCTCCTGAGAGGTAGGGAACCTTAGTCATGTGCTTGGGCAACCTGGTTCTTACCTGGGGGCAATCTTTGATGTAGTGGCCCTTGTTGAAGCAGAGATGGCAAAGGTAATTGGGAGGTGGCCTCTTGCTGGGCTTTCGGGCCTCTGAGGAGAGAGACAAGTCAGAGAAGTGCTCGGTGAGAGAGCTGAGCCCATCCACGATGTTGTTGAGAGAGCCATAGGGAGACGCACTCTTGTACAAGCTGCTGCTGAGGGCCTGGGGAGAGAGAAGTTTAGAGGTTCATAGAATTTAGTGTCAGAAGAGATCTTAAAGACCTGTCTAGTCTAACCTACTCACTTTACAGATAAGGAAAGTCAGACCCAGAAAAGGGAAGGAGCTGGGTCCATGGTCCCACAGCCAATAAGTATCAAAGCTGGATGAGATGTGGAAGGAAGTTAAGACTAGGTTGGAAAAGGCAGCAAGGTTTGAGACCAGAAGAGCCTCCATCCTCCCCTCTTCACTAGCCTCAATACTTTAAATGCTGGTTGCGAGACAAAAGACCTAGAGGAGAACTCAGATGATGCTCCCCAGGCACACCTCATTGTTATTACAGCCTTTGCTTTATTTGTTCCCAAATCAAACCTGTCACTAGACCCACTGATCCCTATCCCTGCTCTCTGTGAAGCTGAGGTGGTAACAGCCCTTTGATGCCCGACTGAGTCAAGGGCCCCCTTCACCCAAGTGACTCCTACCTGGCCCACTGTGAGTGATTAGTCAGTATTAATGCAACTGGGGCAAAGACCAGTAAAGACACCCAAGGCCCACCCCCTGACCCCTCCTCCCAGAGCCCCCAGCATGGGTGAGCACAGCCTCTGTCCAAATCCCTAGCAAGGCAGTGGTTCCTGGTCTGTCTAGATGAGGGAAACCAGACATCTCCCTTGGGCAGGGCTTCAGAGACAGTGCAGCCTGGCCCCCTAGCCTGATGTATACATGGGCTATTTATAGGCAACACTAGCTCCTGGCTTTGTTAGACAAGGATTTGACAGGCAGCAGTGGGATGGGTGAGACCATGTGGAGGTGGGGGACCATAGCTCAGTGAGGATCCACTTTGGAGGACGGCTGCTATCCTCATTTTAATCCAGGAGAGAATGAAGAGGTGGTATCCCTCAGAGTGGGAGTTGGGGGTAAGAGAAGGCCAAGACAGAAATAAACTTCAGACATTCCTAGTTCCCAGGTCCAATTGGGCCACTAATTAATTCTATGCGATGGGCACATGGAGGATGGGGCACCATAGTCTCTGATCCCAGAAATATTCTCAGGTCAAAGCTTAACACCCCACTCTGCCTGCAGCCATGAAGAAGGTGGTAATGATAGCTAATCTGTTGGCTCATAAGAAGGCTTGGAAAGCAATGGAAAGGGAACTCTTCCCTGGATTCCTTGGTTGAGAACTTCATCTTCAAATCACTTAGTTCTTGATTATCCCCACCCCGGAGCTGAACCCTAAAGCAGTTGTTCGTTCTACCAAACCATAGTACCAAGCTCCCGTGATGGAAAAGGGGAATCTCTGAGCTTCTGAACTATGGCTTCAAAGGAGTCCTTGGAGGGATAAGAGAACAAATGCTTTCATGCCACCCACGCTTCCATGATTTGAGATTCAACATTAGTCACCTCCAAAGAAATCCAGGCTGCTGGCATCTGCCAAGTTCATTTTTACCTTTCCATTTCCTCCAAAACTTTTGAGGTCTTTGAAAAACAACAGAAGGCAAAGAACATCAGACTAAAAACCAAAACACCCAGCCAGATTCTACTTCTGCCTCTAAATGACTATGTGACCTGGGGCAAAGACCTGCCTTCTATTGGCCTCAGTTCTCTCATTCATGAAATGGAAATACTAATCTCTGCCCTGCCAATCTGGCCTCAGAGTGCTAATGAGATGACCAAATGACATAATAGATATAAAAGTACATTGCAAATGATAAAACAACATAAGGTATCATGTAAATGACCCGCTGAGACTCTAAGACTGATCATTAGCTCCTCTAAGATTGGACTCTGGTTCTGACACCAAGAAGTTGATCCAAACAAGAACTTCAGAGCCATTAACCTTCATGGTAAGTAAATACAATTTCAGAAATAATAGCATCTCCCCATATCAAGTTTTTTTTTTAAATAGAGATTTATGAGATTCTACAGGAATCAGTAGTATTCTGGCAGCAAAATGTTGATGGATGAGAAAACCTACTAGTTAAGTCTTAACAAAGCTCTCCCCACTCAGAGACTATGTTCAGCTGCCCACTGCCACTGCCACAGACAACCACTTCTCCTATAGCTCCCTGAGCATTCTATCTTCTTCCATAACACTCCCTGCAAGTAGGTTTGCATTTATGTAGAATTTTCCTACTTTTGCAGGAGGATTTGGGGGGACTAATTCAATTCTGGCCTGGGAAAAAAGAGACTCCCTGAAGTGTTAGGTCCAAATATTTCATTTCTCCTCCCCCACCCCTCCACCAGCTCCAATTCCCCAAACTTCTGCTCTGACCATTAAGGCACACTGCCATTTCCCTGACTCCCTTTAACCTCTTTCCAAAGCCTTCCATAAAAGGTTGGTGACCTTAGGGGTGGGACAGCAATGTTTCCTCTCTCAAAGCTATCCAGAGGCTACTCAGCTCCTGGAGTGTGTGGGGAGGAGGAAGGGGGAAGGGGGATGGGGAGGAAGGGAACAGATCTGGAGAATTTCTTAGGGATCAAGGTGAATGGGTGCAAGCTTGCACTTGGACTATTCTCCTGCCATGGTTTCCCACAGACTCCCTAGACTCCCTGTGGGGGAAGGGGCACCTCCGGCTGTTGGACCTCTTGGGGAAAAAAAAAACCCACAATCAAAACTGATGTCTTTGGCAACTCTCCCCCTGCTAAAATACAGCTTTTCCACCTATCACAAAAGCCTGAGGAAAGGAGGAAGAACCATGCAAGACGCAGGCCAAAAAAAAAAAAAATACACTGGAAAATTAGAATAAAGCTGATTCATTCTATCCCACTGGCTGTTGTTCTCAAAGAAATAGGGCTCTCTCTAGAAGACCCAACAATTCCCTCTATGTCCCTGCTCCCTTTGGCATCTATCCTCTCTCTCTCTCTCTCTCTCTCTCTCTCTCTCTCTCTCTCTCTCTCTTTCTCTCCCCCCCCCCCTCAGGCTTTCACCCATAAGACAGGAGACCCACCACAAAAATGCCTCCTAGGATTGATTTGGACCCAAGCCACTACAAAGGAATCTTGGAGCAGGGGAGAGGGGAAAGAGGGAAGGGGGTGGGGTAGGGGAAAGGAATCCTCTTGCTCACTCAGCCTCCTCCAAAAGTGATGGCACTGAAATTCCAAAACTAGTCTGATTTTTCCTCCAGTTAAAAAGACAGAAAGAGAACAAAATGACAAACTCGGCCCAAACTCACAGAGATCTCCCCATCCCCTGAATTCCCATGCTAACTACTACTTTTACTATGTTTAGAATTAATGTTGATGACTTGTCTAATATTGTTTGTTATCTTTTTATGAACCACCTTACCAACTAGACTGTAAGCTCTTAAAGGGCAGGAATTGTATAGTGTACACCTTGGTATCTGTCACATCACCTACCAAAGGACTAAACACATAGTGGCACTTACCAAGCCTCAAGGCCAGATCATCCACTTCTAAGATGCCTTCCTTACTCCTCAAATTTTGTGGGAAGCCTATTGAGTCCACCTTATGGGCAGCTATGTGCACAGTGGTTAGAAGGCCAAGCCTGGACTCAGGAAGACCTGAGTTCAAATCCAGCCCCAGAAACTTACTAGCTGTGTTACCCTGGG
Organism: Phalanger gymnotis; assembly: GCA_028646595.1. Lineage (NCBI taxonomy): Eukaryota > Metazoa > Chordata > Mammalia > Diprotodontia > Phalangeridae > Phalanger > Phalanger gymnotis. Next base: position 3,779 of record JAQQSZ010004230.1, on the reverse strand, counting down.
CAAGTCACTTAACCCTGTTTGCTTCAGTTTCCTCGTCTGTAAAATGAGCAGAAGAAGGAAATGACAAACCCCTCCAGTATCTTTGCCAAGAAAACCCCAAATGGGGTCACAAAGAGTTGGAAAAAATTGAACAACAACAAATTTGTTTTGTCTAATCTCATTGCATCCACTGGAAGCTCTCTCTTCTCCCCTACTCCACAACTCAAAACTCTGTGTCATCATCTTCTTTGTTTCAGTTTCTGAGAAAGAAGTGACCTCTCTCCATGCCAAGGCCAATGGCTCTACTTATACTCTTGATCTCATGGCCTCCCATTTCCTCGAGGAGTTTGTTCCCTTGGACCATTCTATCTCATTCTTTCAATTTCACTTTCTCCCTATCTACTGGCTCCTTCTGCACTATCTCCAAACATGTCCAGGTCCTTCTCTATTTTTCAGAAGCTCTCACTTCACATTGCCATCCCTTCAAGCTAATAGCCTTTACCTTTATACTTTTAAACTCTTAGAAAAAGTAATTTTCACATTCTCATGGACTCTCATAGATTCAATTATCATCTCTATGCATATAACTCTCAAATCTATCGATCTATCCATCCATCTATCCATCTATCTATCTATCTATCTATCTATCTATCTATCTATCTATCTAGCCCTCATGTATCTCCTGGACTCCAATCCCATTTCTCCAACCAAAGTTAGATGTCTCTACATAGATACTGTGTCAGCATCTCTAACTTGTGTTCTCCCTCTAAACCCTTTCCTATCCTGGACTTCCCTACTTCTGTTAAAGGCACCATTGATCCTTCTGGTTACTCTGATTTCCAACATCTGAGTCATCTTAGATGTTTACCTCTGCTTCCCCACCACAGATAACCTTTTCCTAAGACCTGCCAATTCTATCCCAACACCTGTCAAACCTATTGTCTCCTGTCCACCACTACCATCATCATAGTTCAGATTTTCATTATCTCTGTTGTAATAGCTTTCTAATTGGTAGTCTCTACTTCTGCTTCTAGTTTCTTCACTCTCTAATCCATCACAATAATCTTCCTAAGGCACAAGTTTGACCAGGTCACTTCTTGTTCAAGAATCTATACTGGCTTTACCTTGACACTAAGACAAAAAACAAACTCCTCAATCTGGCATTGAAAACCCACCATAACCAGACTCCAACCTACCTTTCCAGACTTGTTCCATATAATTTCGTTTCATGCATGCTATGTTTCAACCAAATTGGACTAATAGCTTTTTTGCCACATGTGGCACCCTGCCTCCCAACTCTAGACCTTCCCATAGACTATTCTCCATGCCGGGAATTCACTCCACCCTACCTCTGCCTCTCCAGATCCTTATCTTTCTTCAAAGATCAGTTCAGGTGCTACCTCCACCATGAAGCCTGCCTGAATTTTTTTTCTATGTCCCCCTCACCCAGGAATTGTACTCTCCTTCGTCTAATTGTCTTGAATTTACTTGTTGGTGTACATTTTGTGTCTCCTTAGCAGATTATAGATACCTCTATAGCTGGAATGATTTTGTTTTTGTCTTTAGCATGTAGCACATAGCCTTGGACATAGTAGACATTCAATAAATATTTGCTGAATTGAATTGAATTGTTGCTGCTGCAGGCAATGGTGATTTCCATAGCAATTTCCACATACATTATCTCACTGGAGCCTCACGATAACTCTACCTAGTAGACAAGGTGGATTTCATTGACCCGCCTAACAGATAAGGAAATGAGACAGAGGTGGGATTTGAACCAAGGCTTCCCAGTTCCTAGTCCTTTCTTTGCTCTTTCTGTTCCATATTGCCACTCCTTAAAAGACACCAACTCAACTGGAGCTGAATGCCTCTGTTACCTTCCAGGATGCAATCAGAGAGACCAGGAGTGGGGCTTGAAAACAGAAAGCTCCAGGATGATCTCCTGGTAACATATAGCCCATCCCCTTTGTACCACCACATCCTCCAGGGAGGAGAAGAAAGAGATGAAGGAAATCATAGGATCACATGTTTTGAGTTAGAAGGGACCATAGAATCCATCCAAGTCCCACCCCCTCATTTTACATGGCCTCAAAGGAAGCTACTGCTAGAATAGATCATGAGAGATCATCTCCTCCAACCCTCTATCCTTAAGGAGATGAAGATCTAGCTTGCAAAGGTTCATAAAGAATTCAGCGGTTAGGAATCTCAAGAACAATATGACATGATGACAATGGTATAGATGAAAACAACACAAAATGGGCATCTGGATTCACATTAAATGCAATAAACCATGTTGTTCCCAGAAGACAGAGGACGAAACACACTTTTCTCCCCCAAGAAGGGAGGTAGAAAACTATGAGTGGACAATGTTGTATGCCCCGTCCTGCGAGATCAGCATTGTCTTTCTTTTACTTTGTTACAGGGGAAGGTTGTCTTGCAGAGAAGCACTACTGGCACGAACTGTGGCATACAAAAACAAGGAATCTGCAAAACAGTCTAAAATAAAGGCAGAATCTACGTAGCTCCACCTCTCCCTTGACCATCCAGAGGGCCTGAAGTTGCAGATGCCAAGTAAGATTTCCTAGTAATTACATGTGGTTTCCCAGGTTCTCTAGACCCTGGAGTTGAGGCCTAGGCTTTTTGTGTCCTCATAAAAAATCACTGGAGATCATTCTCTTTCCAGTTCCCACTTAGAGGAGATAATGAAGAAAGGGAATGTGTATTAGAAACAAGTAGTGATGTCCAAAGACAGAGATGACAAAAAAAAAAAAAGATGCAAGAAGCAGACAGAGGCAGAGAAAGAGGAGATGGACATGGGAAGAAGCAGAGACAGAAGTCAGACAGAAACAAAATTAGGCAGACCACAGAAGCAGAGAAGTTTATGAAGGAGACAGGTGGATAACTGGCAGAGAAGACAGAGACAGGGGCAATAGGTAGGAATACAAGAAACAAACAAAAGCAGACAGGAAGGCAGGTATGATGGTAACAAGCAGATATGTAGGGGGTCAGACAGAGACAGAAGAGAAAGGCAGAGATGGAAAGGAGGAAACAGAGACAGGGAGAGATAGGGAGGAGAAGGGTAGAAACAAATGAACTCCTTCCAGAGAAGGACTTTCTAACTCTTGTCCTCAGCTCTGGTTGGAGTGAGCGTGTGGGGGAATGGGGGGGTGGGGTTTTTTCAACTCGGAAACAACTGTCCTCTTATCTTAGAGGGCAGTCCTCACATGAGACCTCTGTGGGGGACAAGGGGAGCTATTCACCCTGCAAATTTCTCTGCCCCCATAGTCTTCTTTCTGCCTCCAGAAGTCAGGTGGGTCCTACCTAGAAGCAATCCTTACAGAATCAAGAACTGATTCCTTATAGTCCTCTCCTTACAGTCTGCCTTTCTGAAAGGGAGGGGATAGGGCTGAGGAGAGACAGCTGGGAGACAGAGCATGGACCAATGAGTCTGAGCCTGCCTGGGGTTCTCTGTGTTAGGGGACACAAGGCTCAGAAGTGATCTGGAAGAAGGGCAACTAGGGAGCACATAGTTCTGCAGGGACCCTTATGCTCCAATTTCCACAGTCTCAGTCAGATTCAGATAAAGATTGTGTTTCCTGTAGGGAAACAAATCCAAATTGGACCTGTGGTTTGAAAACACTGGGTTGGGTTTTAAAGGAAAAGGGTGGGCCCTTTGACAGACTGTCTGGAAAGAAGGAAGGGAGAAAGAGAGAGAGAGAGAGAGAGAGAGAGAGAGAGAGAGAGAGAGAGAGAGAGAGAGAGAGAGAGAGAGAGAGAGAGAGAGAGAGAGAGAGAGAGAG
>JAQQSZ010004229.1:0-14212 GCA_028646595.1 Phalanger gymnotis | reverse complement strand
ATTTTCAATTTGTTTTTTTTCCAGGGTTTTTTATTTCAAGCCAATCCACTGATCTACTCTTTCACTGTTTTATTGAAGTGAGCATTTAGAGCTGTAAATTTTCCTCTAAATGCTGATTTGGGCACATCCCACAAATTATGAAATATTGTCTCATTATTGTCATTCTATTGAATGAAATTATATATTGTCTCTATGATGTGTTTCTTGACTCACTCATTCTTTAGCATTAAATTATTCATATTCTAGTTAATTTTTATCTATATTTCCACAGACCTTTATTGAATGTATTTTTTGCATTATTATCTGAAAAGGATACATTTAATATTTCTATTTTTCTTCCTTTGTTTCTAAGATTATTATGCCCTGATACATGGTCGATTTTTGTGCAAGTGCCATATAAAGCTCAGAAAATGTATACACCACTCTATTCCCATCCAAGCTTCTCCAAAAGTCTATCATATCTAGCCTTTCTAAAATTCTGTTCATCTCCTTAGCTTCTTTCTAATTTATTTTATAGTTAGATTTATTTAGTCTGAGGGTGGAAAGTTGAGGTCCCCCAATTGTTTATTTTTATTGTCTGTTTCCTCCTGTAACTCATTTGATTTTTCCTTTGAGAATTTGGATGTTATGCCATTTGGTGCATATACGTTTAGTATTGATTTTACTTCATTGTCTATGGTATGTCTTCAATGTCTATGGCAAAATGTAGTTTCCATGCTTCTCTCTTTTCAGATCTATTTTTGCTTTTGCTTTGTCTGAGATCATGATTGCTTCCCTGCCTTTCTTTACCTCAGCTGATATGTTATAGATTGTGCTCCAGCCCCTTATTTTTACTCTATGTCTTTCTGTTTCAAGCATGTTTCTTTTAAACAACATATTTGTTGGATTCTGGTTTCTAATCCATTTTGCTATCGACATCCATTTCAGGGATTAGTTCAACCTATTCACATTCAAAGTTATGATTACTGTGTATTTGCCTCTATCCAAGTTTTCCTTTTTCTCCTATTTATTCTTTCTTTCTCTCTTTCTTTCTTTCTTTCTTTCTTTCTTTCTTTCTTTCTTTCTTTCTTTCTTTCTTTCTTTCTTTCTCTCTCTCTCTCTCTCTCTCTCTCTCTCTCTCTCTCTCTCTCTCTCTCCTGCACCTCCTCCTCCTCCTTCTCCTCTTCCAAAGTCTATTTTCCTTCTGACCATTGCCTTCCTTAATCTACCCTCCTTTCTTCCAGCCTCCCCCCTTTCTTATGTCCTGTTTTTAATTCTCTGTTGGGTGAGGTAGATTTCAACACTCAAATGAATGTGTATATTATTCCCTTTTTGAGCCAATTCCCATGAGAATAAGGTTCAAGTGTTTCCAACCCCTCCCTTTCCCCACTCTACTGCAAAAGCTGTTCCTTGTACACTTTTTTTTCCATGTGAGATATTTCCCCATTCTTCCTTGCCCTTCCCCCTTCTCTCAGTGCATCCTTCTTTTTCACCCCTTATTATTTTAGATCATCCTTTCTTTAATGTCATCCAATAAGAGTTAATTCACACCCATGTTTTCTCTCTATGTATACTCTAACTGCTATAATAATGACAAAGTTCTTAGAAGTTACAAGTATCATCTTTGCATATAGGATTGTAAACAATTAACCATATTAAGGACCTTATGATTTCTCTTTCATGTTTACTTTTTTATGCTTCTCTTGTGTTTTTGTGTTTGAATTTCAGATTTTCTATTCAACTTTCATCTTCTCATCAGGGATAATAGAAAATCCTTGATTTTATTAAATGTCCATTTTTCCCCTGAGAGATTATATTCCTTTTACTAGATAGGTTATTCTTGGCTGTAATCCTAGCCACTTTTCCTTCTGGAATAACACATTCTAAGCCTTCTACTCCTTTAATATGGAAGCTGCTAGGTCTTGTATAAGCCCGACTGTGGTTCCATGATATGTGAAGCATTGCTTTTTGGCTCTCTTCTTGAAGAAAGTATTCATGATTTAATGTGTGAGGTTTCTTAATTGTCTATAAGATTGTGGTCTATAAGGTCTGTTACTTCTTAATCTGAACTGTGTTCTCAAACTTGTTGGATTTGGTTTTGTTTGTTTCTTTTTGCCTTCCTATATTTACCCACATTTACATTGAAGGTATTTAGTATTAATTAAGGTATATAGTTTATAGTATATTAGTTCATCTTATCAGGTTCTTCAAAGATTCTCTACTTCCTCATGTTCTGCAATAGATATGGGCACACAAATTGTAATTATATTCATAAAATATTTTTTCATGATTCTTGTGAATACAAGATAAGATGACTAAGTGTCCAGTGAGGTGACATTTACTGTTACTCTTGGGCACACAATTAAACCAACTCTGCCAACACCTTTTTCACCTCCTCAAATAGAAACTGGGGCAGGGGTCATCATTCCACTGAGCTGTAACTTCCTTATACCTTCTGATTTCAACCACACTGAAAATGTCAATAAGAATATCATTCAGTTTCTTAGATAATACACTGAATTGTTGGCCATTGGATATTTTCAGAGCACCAAAAAATAAATTAAAAGACTGTTATCTTTAATTCATGAAGAGATGGGAGGGAGCTCCACAGGACTGAGGGGCATTTCATTTTGTTCCATCATTTTCTGGGTTGTTATGGCCAAAAAATTAATTATCTGGTGGTAGCCTCCTGATGATAAGACTTTTTGCATATAGTTACACTAATTCTCAAGCAACAAAAATAATCTGTTTTGATGACTAAACTCTATCTCTTTCCAAGGTGATATAAACCATCAGAGTTTATATTCTGCTGACATTAGCCTTTGTAGACCCATGATGAGATATTATAGTAAAAATTGTGTGCACATACACACCAGCCCCCATTTTACAAGTTTAAAAACTGAGAGTCATAGAGGTTCACTTGCCCACTGCTGTATAGATAAAATTGAAAGAGGAAGAACTAGAATGCATGTGTTCTAAGTCTAAGACCAGAGTTGTTTCTATTATGGCAAACTACATCACTGTATAGTTTCCTTCTAGGTATGCCACTAGATAGAAAACTAATGTCATTTGCCATTTTACATACTTCCAATTGCCATATTCATACATCTCAAGTAAAATACTACCTTATGAAAGAAACTTTGCCCATCCCTCAAATATTAATGTTTTCCCTCTGTTGACTATCTCTATATATATAGCTTGTTTGCAATTAGTTGTTTCCATTTTGTCTCCTTTTGTTTTTCTTTGTTTCCCCAGCACTTAGCGCAGTATCTTGCTCGTAGTGTGCACTTACTAAATGTTTGCTGACTTGAAAACTATGTAGTTTCTGAAAAAAATCATGAGGAGTCTACTGTCCATTCTGCAAACTCCTTCAGTAAAAGATTATTTACTTTTTGCCTTTATATCCCTACTGTCTGGTGTAGGGCCTGACACAGAGTAAGTGCTTATTAAAATCTTACTGATTGATTGTTTGATAATTTCATTGAATTTCATATTTAATAATATATCAAATACAAAACTAAGATGAGAAGCTATAATCATTCTATAGATAGAATATACTACATGACCAAGAAAGGTGTTCCTCAAAGTGAGTCCAATTGCAGGCACAGAAACCAGGCAGGACAATTCTAAAAATAAGCTTTAGAATCTTTGTCAACAAGAAAAGCATTCATGGTGAAAAGAGTCAAGTAACATAGAGCTCACCTGCTGTAGCACTAGATGTCAGACTACATTCATATGACGGAATGTTAATGCTGAAGATAATTCTTATGACCGCATGGTGCATAAAGGCATGCATACTAATGGGAAGACAGACTTGAGATTATTAGTGTTAGTATTGGAAGTGAAGTGGCCCAGAGTATAAGGAGTCCAACTCACTTCCCTATTAGAGGACAAGTGGCAACAGAGAAAATAAATGGATATTGGCATGGCCAGCACATCAACCAACCATTCAATCACCAAACTTTAAAGGTCTACTCTGCGTGCCAGATATTTTTGTTGGTACGTTAACATGAAAATAAAATAGTCCCTATCTTCGGGGAACCTACATTTTATCTGGGGTGATAATATGTAGAATAACAAGAAAAATAAATAGATACTAAAGAATAAATAGAATATATACAAGGTACAGTGTATTTAGCACTGGAACTAGAATCAGGTAGACTAGAGTTCTAATCTGACTCTGGGCATGCTTAAGTTTCTTCATCCATGAATTGGGAAGAATCATAGTAACAATTTCCTAGACTTATTTTGAGGATTCATGAGATAATATTTATAAAAATGCTTTGCAAACTTTAAAGAGTCATATAAACACTAGCTATTATTAATTATTATCAGTTCAAGGTAGTTTTGGGAAGTAAGCACTCAGAGGAAGAAAAGGAAAAGACTCCATTTATATGTGGGCTGCATAGCTCCAAAGGAAAGTTTCCATAGAACTAAAGACTGAATTGTTAAATGCAAGATAGTTGCTCCCAATTCTTAGTGAAATTAAGCTTTTCTCATCAGAGAGCATAGCTGCTGTAGCAGAGCCTTTTTAGCACAACCAGGAATAAACGTCAATGTTTTGGAGAATATGGACGGACAGACATAAAGGTTTGCTTCCTCTTTCTGCTAGAGAAAACACTTTTCTAGCATACACCTGACCTACAAGGGGAAGACACTAGTCCAATATTATCAACAGAGACAGGCAGAATACAAAACACCAGTGTCTAGTACACAGCTCAGCAAAACTTTTTGATCTAAAAATCATCTTTGCTGAGCAAACACAGAACAGGAAAGCAGCTAACTACCTTGCAATTTATTTTAGCTTCCATTGGCTTGGCCTCCTGGAAGTTTTGTGTTAACTTAATTTAGCCTAGCACACTGTCTTACATATAGAAAGCATTCAATAAATATTTGTTAAAGGGAATATGAATTAGTTAAAATTCTTTGTATCAAATCTGTGAGAAGCCATTTCTCTTTGAGTGATGAAGAAGCGCTGAGAGGCAGATTGTATTGTTTGGCTCTGTATCATCCCATTGGAAAGAAGGACAAATGTTTATGAAAGCTTTTGCTTGGCTGTATTTTACCCGCACCTGTATTTTATGCAAAGAAAATGTTTTCTTTTCTAGGAATATTTATTCTGTTTAAATTCAAAATATATAAAGAAAACTCGATAGTATTGTGTTAAGAAACAGGTTATCTTGGAGAGGACCAGCAAAGATGTAGAGAAGGAAGAAATAGTACAGCCTGGCTCTCCCCATATTTACTTCAATAAAGATCTATGAGCACCAGAGTAATTAATGATTGAGGAATCTAAAGAGAAAGTCCAGAGGGTAATTTTTCCAACATTAGACCATGAATTCAGACCGCATGCAAGTGACCAGGACAGTAACCATGGAACAGGTTGGCCAGTAATTCTGTTAATCTGACTGTAGTGCAGGCTTGCAGGTTCAGATCCTGGTTAATGGATGGGAAACGAAGAAGGCTTTCATTAAGGAAGGAGAGAGAGAGGGGGAAGAGAAAACTTATCTCACATAATTAGCATGCACAATTAGAAGTATATACAAATGAAGAGAGGGTGAGAGAAGCAGGTACAACAGGATACTTTAATCTGAACTGGTCAAAGAAGGAAAGATATATAGACACATAAAAAACTTGATATTGGAATACATTGAGTTCAACAGCAGAAAGGGGAACAGAGAAAGTAGGGGGTAAGAGGAAAAGTAGATTTAGGATAAAAAAAACTCCAAACTTTGAGGGTAGAATCATAAATTGGAGTTCAAAAGGAAAGAAAGGTGATTGGGATTTCAATGAGGGAAAAGAAAGAGGGGAGGGGAGTGAAATTTGATTGCAACAAGCACAAAGTATTGGTTCTGAGCACACTCCTTTTTCACAATCCTCTTCTTTTAAAGAGAGGACAGGAAGTAAAAGGAAGAAAAGTAAAAAGTATAAGAAAAAAGGATGGAGAGAAATAAACAATTAACAATCACGATGCTAAATGTGAATGGGAAGAAACTACCCATAAAATGGAAAAGCATAGTATGATGGATTAGAACACACAATTGGAAAATATGTTGTTTATAAGAAACGTGCTTAAAACTTATAGTTATAATAAGGAACTGGAACAAGATCCATTATGCTTCAGCTGAACTCAAAAAAGCAGATGTAATAATAATGATCCCCAACAAAGCGAGAAAACAGATGATTAAAAGGGATAAACAAGGAAACTACATTAAGTTAAAGGTGCCATAGACAATGAATTAATATTAATACTTATTGTATGTGAACTTACTGGCATGTCATTTAAATACTTAAAGGAAAAGTTAATGAATTAAAGAAATAGATAGTAAAACTACAATAGTGCGACAAAACATACCCCTTTCAGACCTAGACAAATCAACTTCTTATTTGCAGAAGCTATGTTTCTCATTGCAATCCAAGAGCACATTAGATTTCTAGGAGGCCATTTCAAGCTATGGCTCATAATGAGCTTTCAGTCCACCAAATCTCCTACTTTTTTCATACAAATTCCTGTCTAACTATGCCTCTCTCATCCAATATTTGTAAAGCTGATTTTTAAAAATCCAAGTTTAAGACATATTTATCCCTATTAATCTTCATCTTATTTGATTCAACCCAGTGCTCTAACCTATCAAAATATTTTCAGATCCATTTTATTGGCCATCCCAAATAAGTTTTCATCGTTTGCAATTTGATAATTGTTCTACTTGTGCCTTAGCAAGTATATGTGACTGAATATAAAGGTAGAGATGAAATAGAAAGGATAGAATTAATGAAGTTGCTCTGATGTCCAGAACAAATATACAATTTTAAAAATATTTGCTAGTGTAACTAATTATTTTGTAATTGTATGGCAAAGCTATGTTCAGAATTTGTGGGTTTGACCAAGATACATTGCTTCTTCTAGATACAAATGGATATATATTGATTGAAATTGTTTTGCAAAATATTCTTTCCATGTGATTTGCTTATGTAGTGGTATTTGAATTGGAGAATACTCTACAGGGAGTGGGAGGTAATACATAGGAGCCATCCCACTGAGTACATATTATTAACCTATCAACTTCTAGAAACATGTGGCTCAGCAGTAAAAGACTTGTACTTTGAGATAAAGGTGCAATCTATTTTGTGGCCACTTTCAGCAGAGAGAGTTGAAGATTCAGAGGACCTTAAAAAGAGAGTGAATCTATAGTCTATTTATCTCTCTCTCCCCCACTCTTTCCTTCCTCTTAGGGTCAGGAATCTGGGACCCTCTTCCTGGAATGGAATGCAATACCAGTCATGCAAAAGCAATACAACTGCAAGCACATGGTAGCTAGAGCACACGTGTGGACTTAGGGGAGCCTCAGTCTAGACCTTGGGTCCCTAACTGACTCTTCAGCTTTATGTTTCTTACTAAAGTATAGAAGATTGAACTAGGATCCTGAGATGGATCTTTTTTTAACCTTGGAGACAACCTGATGAGTTTAAGGGATCAGTACCTTCTCTGTCCTCTATTGGTAATGTCTTTACTTGGAACCCCTGGCAGCTACTTTCTCACTTTTTAGAGATAACTACAGGCATTAAGACATACCTAGAGGGAGCTGTTTGCTGAGCCTAGATAAAAAGATAAAATGTTAGTGCAACAGTCCTACCAAATGCTTAATGTTTTTGTGTTTTAAGTATCAACCTCCCCCTAAAGTGTAGCAGTTAACTATGTTATTACTGTTGTTTATGTCTGTTTTAACGTGCCCTTGTGAATCCATTGTGTCAAGCATTTATTTTAAGAGAATGAAATAAATAGCTGGCCTATACCTGTTTTACATTGTATACTAAATGTCTTTCTTCTCTCACCTCCTGACATCTCCCCTTTGGAAATTCCCTAGACATGAAACAATCTAAGCTTTAAGTAATATTCTCTGGGTTTTCAGAATAAAGATGTGAAGGGATGGTGAGGGCAAAAAGTCAAGCTTTACCTAAAAATGAACACAGTCTTCTGTGTGAGGGTCTTAAGTAGAGCAAGATCTCTTAGAAGAGAGGGAGAAGATGAGTATCCCAATCTCATAAATGCCAGTAGCAGTTCAAATTTTTACACATATTCTCAAAGTTGAGAAGCATATGAATATATCAATATGTGTACACATAATTACATGTGTAATAAGATGTGGTTTTCTCTTTCATCAATAACTTTCATGACAAGTGGTCTATGGCCAATACCAAAATAAAATTAAACTTTGTCCTAGACAATTTTTTTTCCAAATACATGTACAAATTTAAAATAACAAAAATCTTTGAATTTGCAAATCTCCAGAGTTGCACTACTTATTATCTTAGGTAACTCAGCCTTTGGAGTTTGGCTTTTTCATTTGTAAAATGAGTGAATTGAGAAGGAGAGCTACTTGTACTTAAGTGTCTGAATTTTCATGTGTAAAATAAGACATCTAAAAGTAATCATCATTTTAAAAACAAATGGTTTCACTGAAGCACTTAAAGGATTTAATTATACCTGGAAAGTCTATATAATTGTTCAAAGATACAAATGAGATTCTTTTTGCTTACATTTATAATCTCAGCACTTAACATTGTGCCTGGCATAAAATAAGAATTTGATAAAAGCTTGTTGACTGATATTAAGACTTTTTTTACTTCTTTAATCCTAGGACTATTTCAAATGTTAATTCGTATGCATTTGTAGTCGCTTAACCATATTAATGACATTTCATTTTGTACATATATTAGAGATGTAAAAACTTAATTGGTTCAACATATAACCTTTTCAGAATTCATGAGCATTGTTTTTCAAAACAATCTTGAATTTTTCTTCAAGCGCTGGCTTGTTCACTATTGGCAAAATAAGGCAACCAGTTTTTAAGAAGAGTTAAAAAAATTTCTCTTGGAGCAGCTCTAAAGACTCCTTGGACATCAAATGGCTCCTAAAAATCAATATTTTGATGATTTAACCATAATTTAATCACAAACATATGGATTCACTTCATTAAATGACATATGATATTAACAATTAAGGCAAAATGTTCTTGGCATAATTCAGTTGGGGTTTGAGCTCATCAAAAATGTTTGAAAAATAGTTTGATTCTGAGGTGTTCAATATTCCAAAATACAGCTGGGTTTGCCCACCACATTTATAAATGGCTCTTCCTTTTCCAGCTTTTACTAAGTCTCAAGAAGGGCCCGAACTGCCTTCCTCAACCAAATCATACTTTTGTACTTACTCTGTTTCCTGGAATCTTTTAAGTTTATTGAATTCCCTTTTAAAGCCATATTGTTGAATGATGCAAACAAAATTATAAAATTTCTGATGAATTGCCTTACTTTCAAATATATTCACAAATAGCAAAAACAGCTCACAATATTTGTTCACTTGGCAGATTGATAAACTTAGCTTGCTTATGGAGCAGTAAATTGAATTTGAATCATACATATCTATGATTTACATAGCTATTAAGAGATCTGGAGATGTATACAATGATCTCAACATTTGGTCAACTGACCTCAACTTTTCCAACTTTGAGGACCTCCACATGATAATAATTATTCTATTAATATTTGCTGATTGACAAAATATATAATGGTAAACTGACAGTGTTCTGTGTGTGTGTAGATCCAAAGATAATATACTCAATAACACCATAGTATAGGAGTTGTGAACCATCGCATTAGCCCAGTCTCTCAGCAAGTGTTATCATTTTGTGTTGTATATCTGTGTTGTATATCTTATACACAACATTCATTGTGTATTCCTGATAAATCCTGTCCTCTGATCACCAAGACATCAAGTTCTGACATTTATACACTACCCCCTAACTCCTTTTACTGCCCCACCCCTTATATGATTTCCAATTAAGAGGACCAGAAATGAATTCAATTTAAACAAAAACTATTTGTTAACCACTATTATGGGCAATGCACTGAACTAGGTCTGAGGATATAAAGATGTGATTAAGACATAGACCCTATCTTCAAGAAACTTACATTTATTCCATAGATGGCTTCTTCTTAATGATTATCTACTCTACCAACTCATATGACTAGAAGTCATCTCAAAAAAACTAAGTTCCTGCTTAAATTTATAATGAGTATATTTAACAGATAAAAACCAAGCCAACTTAGAAATATTAAGTATTTAGAATAGAGATTAATTGTACAAGGAAGAACTATGTATTTTGTGCTGTGATGCTTATTTCAGTGGGTCAGATAGCCCTTTGGAGAAGTCATCCCTCTGTCTTTCAGTGAACATCTCCTTTGCTCCCAGTTGCTGGCTAGATATTTTACTGTCTCATTCTTTTACTTCAGCTGAAATATATTAAATTCTGCTCCAGCCCCTTACCTTTACTTTGTGTCTGTCTCTCTGCTTCAAGCATGTTTCTTGCAAATAGCATATTATAGGATTCTGTTTTTTAATCCACTCTGCTATGTGCTTCCATTTTATGTTAGTTCATCCCATTCACATTCACAGTTATGATTACTGTGTATTTCCCTCCATCCTATTTATCCTCCTATTTATCCTTCTCTCCTCTTACCCTGTTTCTCCTCACCAGTATTTTCCTTCTGATCACCTCATCCAATCTTCCTTCCCTTCTGTCATTTCCCCTACATTTTCTATCCCCTCCTACCTCTCTCTATGGTAAGATGATTTTCTATATCCAATGGAGAATGTGTTATTCCCTATTTGAGTTAATCCCAATAAGAGTAAGTTTCAGTGATGCCCGCCACCCACCCCCATCTTTCCATCTATTGTAATAGACTTTTGTGCCTCTTCATGTGAGATGATTTACCCCATTTTACCTCTCCCTTCTTTCTGTTCCCAGTTTAATCCCCTTTCTCACCCCTTTTTTATATCATCTCATCAAAGTCGCTTTACACCTATGCCTTCTGTCTATGTATACTTCTAACTGCCTTAATAGTGATGCAGTATTTAAGAGTTACAAGTATCATCTTCTCATGTAGAGGATGAAAACAGTTCAGCCTTATTGAATCCTTCATGTTTTTTTTCTTTCCTTTGTACCTTTTTATGCTTCTCTTGAAGCATATTTGAAAATCAAAATTTTCCTCCAGCTCAAGTCTTTTTATCAGGAATGCTTGAAAGTCCTCTATTTCATTGGATAACCATTTTTCCCCTGAAAGATTATGCTCAGTTTTGCTGGGTGTGTGATTCTTGGCTGTAATCCTAGCTTCTTTGCCTTCCAAAATATATTCCACGACCTCCAGTCCTTTAATGTAAAAGCTGCTAAATCCTGTGTAATCCTGACTGTAGCTCCATTGAATTTTTTTTTTTTGGCTGCTTGCAATATTTTCTCCTTCACCTGAGAGTTATGGAATTTGGCTCTAATGTTGCAGGGGGTAGGGAATTTTGCTATCTTTTTCAAAAGGTGATCAGTGGATTCTTTCAGCATCTGTTTTACCCTCTGATTGTAGAATATCAGGGCAGTTTTTTTTCTTGATAATTTCTTTAAATATGGTTTCTAGGCCCTTTTTTTATCATGACTTTCAAATAGTCCAATAATTCTTAAATTATCTCTCCTAGATCTAGTTTCCAAGTCAGGTGTTTTTCCCTTGAGAAATTTCGCGTTATCTTCCATTTTTTTCATTCTTTTGATTTTGTTTAATGGATTATTGATGTCTCATGGAGTCATTAGCTTCCACTTGTCTAATTTTATTTTTTTAATTTCTTTGCTCTTATTTATTTATTTAGTAACATCATATTTTTTCACAAATATATGTCAAGATAACTTTTAACATTTATTTTTACAAGATTTTGAGCTCCAGATTTTCCCTCCCTTCTTCTCTTCCCTCCCATCTTCATGAAATGGTTAGCAATTTGATATAGGTTATATATGTGCAATTATGTAAAATGTGTTTCCATACCAGTCACAGTTGTGAAAAAAGAAACAGATCAAAAGAAAAAAAATATGAAAAAAATTAAAGTGAAAAATATGTTTTGATCAGAATCCATCCATTCTTTATATAGATATGGATTGTATTTTCCTTCATGTGTCTTTTGGGCCATCGTGTTGCTGAGAAGATCTAAGTCATTCATAATTGATCATCATACAATGTTGCTGATATTTTGTACAATGTTCTCCTCATTCTGCTTATTTCACTTTGCATCAGTTTGTACAAGTCTTACCTGGTTTTTCTGAAATCTGCCTGCTTATCATTTCTTATTGCACAGTAGTATTCCATTACATTCATATATCACAACCTGTTCAGCCATTCCGCAATGGATGGGCATCCAATCAATTTCCAATATTTTGCTGCTACAAAAAGAGCTGCTATAAACATTTTTGTACATGCAGGTCTTTTCCTCTTTTTTATCATCTCTTTGGGATAAAGAAGTGGTATTGCTGGGTCAAAAAGGTATGCAGTTTTATAGCTGTTTGGGCATAGTTCCAAATTGTTCTCCAGGATAATTGGATCAATTCACAACTCTACAAAGAGTGCATTAGTTCCAATTTTCCCACATCCTAACATTTAGCATTTGCTGTTTCTTTTTTTGTCATAATAGACAATCTGATAGATGTGAGGGAGTACATCAGAGTTATTTTAATTTGCATTTCTCTAATCAAAAGTGATTTAGGGTACTTCTTCATGTAACTAGATAGCTTGGATTTCTTCATCTGAATACTGCCTGTTTATATATCCTTTGACCATTTATCAAATCGGAATGGCTAATATGCTTATAAATTTAATTCAGTTCTTCATATAGTTGAGAAATGAGGCCTTTATCAGAGATACTTGCTATGAAGATTGTTTCTCAGCTTTCTGCTTTCCTTCTAATCTTGGTTGCATTGGGTTTTGTTTGTGCAAAGTTCTTTAATTTAATACAATCAAAATAATCTATTCTGCATGTGTTAATGCTCTCTATCTCTTGTTTGGGCATGAATTCTTCCTTAGATCTAACAGGTAGACTATTCCTTGCTCTTCTAATTTGCTTATAGTGTCAACCTTTATGTCTAAATCATGTACCCATTTTGAACATATCTTGGTATATGGTGCGACATGTTGGTCTACTTAGTTTGTGGCCTGTCATTTTCCAGTTTTCTCAGTTTTGTCAAATAGTGAGTTCTTATCCCAGAGGCTGGGGTCTTTGAGTTTATCAAACACAAGATTACTATGGTCATTTACTACTATGTCCTGAGTACCTAATCTATTCCGCTAATCCACTACTCAATTTCTTAGCCAGTACCAGAGAGTTTTGATTACTGCCTTATAATATAGTTTGAGATCTAGTGTTGCTAAGTCACCTTTCTTTGTTTTTTCCCATTAATTCCCTTGATATTCTTGACTTTTTGTTCTTCCAGATGAATTTTGCTGTTATTTTTTTCTAGCTCTATCAAAAAATGCTTTGGTCATTTGATTGGTATGACACTGAATAAGTAAATTAGTTTAGGCAGAATTGTAATTTTTAATATATTAACTCAGCCTACCCTTGAGCGAATTCATGTTTTTTTCCAATTGTTTAGATGTGACTTCATTTGTGTGAAAATTATTTTATAACTGTGTTCATATAGTTCCTGGATTTGTCTTGGCAGGTAGACTCCCAAGTATTTTATATTGTTTAAGGTTATCTTAAATGGAATTTCTCTTTCTATCTCTTGCTGCTGGGCTTTGTTGGTCATACAAGGAAATGCTGATGATTTTTGTGGGTTTATGTTCTATCCTGCAAATTTGCAAAATGGTTTCAAGTAGTTTTTTAATTGATGCTCTAGGATTCTCTAAGTATACCAGATTCCTATGCTATGTTCTGCTTCAGCCTTTAACTTTACTCTGTGTGTATATCTTTGCTTCAAGTGTGTTTCTTGCAAACAACATATTGTAGAAATCTGGTGTTTGATCCACTCTGCCATTTGCTTTCATTTTATGGGAGAGTTTATCCCATTCACATTCACAGTTACTGTGTATTTTCCTCCATCCTATTTTTCCTCCTGTTTCTCCTCTCTCTCCTTTGACTCCTTCTCTCTTTACCACCGTTTTCCTTCTGTCTACTGCCTCCCTTGATCCACCCTTCCTTACTTAATTTCCTCCCCTGCTTGTGCCCTGTTGGGCAAGATAAATTTCTCTATTCAACTGATCATGTATGTTATTCCCTCTTTGATCCAATTCTGTTGAGAATAAGGTTCAAGTGAAGCCCCATTTCCCATCTTCCCATCTTCCCCTCCACTGTAATGGGTCTTTTGCACCTCTTTGTCTGAAATAATTTACCCTATTCTATCTCTCTCTTCCTTGTGCACCCCAG
>JAQQSZ010004228.1:0-14213 GCA_028646595.1 Phalanger gymnotis | reverse complement strand
GAAGCATTTCTTTTCTTTCTTGATGTTACTAGATTTTGGAACATGGATTCAATAGCACTAATGAACATACTATTTTCCCTATATATTTTTGAATGGCAGGCTGATCTGTATGAAGTCAGACCCTTCTAATGTTGAGACATTTCTCCTACCATACATAAAAACAACATTTCAAAATCCTGAAAATTCTCTGGTACATTAGCAAAAGACAATGATGACTCAGACACTGACACACAACTGAAGGGAAATTGTTAATTTGCCATCTCTCTTTTCTCTAGGAAAAGGGAGAGGGAAGGAGAGAGTGGGGAGATAATTGAGACTGGACTCACAGCTTTTTATCCCTGGGTTGATTAATGGCTTGGACTGTTCCATGGGTATTTGAAGGGTATTTGTTGTTTGTATTTTGAGGCTATTTGCCCTGCATTTCTATTTTAGGTAAATGGTCCCTTTTCACCTCTATGGTTCAATGTCATGTCATTAATGTCTATCTGATTCTGACTACACACAACCACCACCTCAGGCCCTTACCACTTTTTACATGGACTACTTAAATAGCCTGCTACCTTGCTCCTTGCCTCAGGACTCTTCCAACTTCAAACACGCTACAGATGAAGATGATGCATGTATTGCTAAAGCTAGCTTAGCATTTGGGAGGCTCCAAAAAAGTGTAGGAGAAAAGAGGTATCAGGCTGCATACCAAATAGAAGTTCTACAGAACCGTAGCACTGACTACACTCCAGTATAAGAACTGGACAGTCTATCAGTTCCATGGCAAAAAACTGAGCTGCTTCTACTTGAATTGTCTTAGGATGATCCCAAAGATTATCTGGGCAAGATGAGGTATCAGACACTGAAGTCCTCTCTAGAGCTGAACTGCCAAGCCCTCAAACAATTGCAGCTCTGATGGGCTGGGCACATTGTGCCAATCAATGTCAAATGCATGTTTAACCAAAAGATTGTTTTACAGAGAACTCACACAAGGTAAGCATTATCATGGTGGTCAGAAGAAGTGGTATAAAGACACTCTCAAGGTATTTCTGAAGAACTTTATTATTGACTATGAGGCATGAAACATTGGCACAGGACATCCAGCATAGCATGCCTGTGTTAAAGAAAGCACTCTACTCCATGAGTAAAGCAGAATTGTAGAGGAACAAAAGAAATAAAAGCTGCATAAATCCAGAGTCACTTCTACTCTAAATATTCTAAAAGACCACTTTGCCTTATATGTGGTAGTTCCTTCTGAACTAGTATTGGTCTGATAAGTAACAGCTGAATTCACTGTACTTCCAAAGTGAAGGACAAACACCATTGTCCTACAGAGAAGTAAATTTCCTCATGACTTTGTCATTTCCCTTCTCAATAAGCTCAAGTGACTCTGTGTAATATTAGGATCACATATATACTCCTATGTTAGGCATTTAAGTCCTTTCCCAACTTATCTACAACTTACCTTTCTGGTCTCGTCACTTCCCCTTACCTACTCAGTAGTCCAGCCAAACTGGAATACAGAAATATATGGTTATGCATGTATGCATGCGTATGTACACATACATATTTATATATTTACATATATATATGTAATGTATGTATATAGTACTTTCACTTTGACAGTTACCTCATTTTATTTCATGTGTGTCTTTATATGTATATATTGTCTCCTCTGACAGAATGTAACAGAAATGTAAACTCCTTTAAGGCAAGAACTATTTCACTTTTGTTTTTGCATCTGCAGCCCCCAGAACAGTTACTGGAACATAATAGGGACTTAATGCTTATTTATTGTTAGATTAATAGTCTGTTAATAGAAATAAGATTTTGAAATGTAGGAATAGGGACCTGAAGGAATAATTGAAGTATATAAGAAACTAATCATGTTTTCAGAACTTGAAAATAGCTAAAAGGTACTGCAGAAGCTTAACATTAAAAGGGCCAAAGTATACATTCCCAGAACTAAGGTAACTTCCAGGGAATCATGGAAAAGTCCTACCTCAGCACCATTAAATTATATTTCTAAAGCACCTAGTACATAGGCACTATAAAAATGCTTATTTGTTTATTCTCTCCCTCCCTTAGCATTGTATGTGTCTTGATCTGCCATTATTTAATAAAACCCTTGAGGGCAGGGATCTTACCTTTTTTAATCTTGGTATTTGATCTCTAATCAGTACTTTGTACATAGCAAATGTTAAATAAATGTTTGTGGAATTGGATGTTCCCTGCCAAAGAAGTAGTTTGACTTTGAGTAAGAAATCCCATTTCTCATCAAATATAACATAAGTGCCTTAGATTCATCCAAAGCGCACCACAGTATGGTGCCAGAAAATGTTATAGATTTCTTTCATGTCCTTTCCCCTCACATGCATTATATTCTAAACAGTCAGCCTGGCATTTCCCCTCACATATATTATATTCTAAACAGTCAGCCTGGATTATAGCATTCTTTTCAGTTTCATAACATTCACAGAAGCACAGAACTTTAAAATTGGAAGGAACCTTTAAGTTCACCTGACAAAATCTCTTAATTTTATAAATGAGGAAACTGTGAGATGAAGTGATTTTCCCTAAGGTTGTATAGAAAGTATATTGCAGAGTCGGAGTTTAGTGCTTAATCTCCACTGATTCATCATACTTCCATGAATTCAATAGTTGCTTCCACAATTTCTGAAAAGTAGTATATGATCCTTCAGTTATCACCTATTTCATAGAACTTTCCACAATTTGAAGGCCCAAATAATTTCTAAATCTATGAATCAAACAGGCTACCTACCCTATGTTATTAATCATATTCTTGCTTGTATATTACTCAAATATATACCTGGCCTTATTTCTAGGATTCAGGCTCTATGAGGAAAATAACTACCTTTTTTGTTCAGTCTTTCTATCATAAGATCACAGACCTATAACTGGGAGTTCAAACAAGCTAGTCTAAGCTCCATGGCATATAGAAAAGAAAAATGAGTAACACCAGCAACCATTGGAGTCATCTTTGACTCCTCACTCATTTTCACCTCTGCCATATGCAATCAGTTGCTAAATCTTCTGTAATGGCAAGCAAAATCGGGACTTCTGGCCAGTTTTTCTTTTGCTGTTCTTCCCAGCACTAAACTAATCAAGTGCCTTTGATTGAGCCTCGCCTTTATTTGAATCAACAGTCTTTGATTGAATCAAGAGTCTTTGATACCTGCTAAAGTCACAAGAAAGCCTAAGTTTGAGCCACATGGTCGCGATGCCCTCTGACCCTGAAGAAGTATATCTATACTCTGAGGTTAGCATTTTTGGGGGGTTCACTCATTGGAAGACTGTTCCTATGATTTGACCAGGCTCTGGGTATCTGTTAAGGAGTCTGCCTCCCCTGCCCCCACCACTGCTTTGAAAACCCAGATGTTGGTGCTTGTCTCAGGGGTAACTATGTATGTGTTGCTATGGACAGAGGGTTAGAGGCCCTGTCTGCTGATTTGTGTTATTTGCTCTGTTTTTATAATTTCTCCTTGTAATTTCTGTTTGTGTTTTCTCTGAAGCTCAGGGTGCTGACTTTTTCCCCTGAACTAAGTGAATGATATGTGTATGTTTAATTAAAGTGAGATTGTAAAGCCTTTAAAGTTGCTTTCCTTAGAAAAGCAGATAAAAGAACCTGTGCTAGCAGCCCTCTTGTGTGCTGGTGTTATTAGCCTTACACTGACACAGTAGCAGCAAGTAGCGTTGTTGTTACATCTTGTCACTTCCACTTTCAATACATCTTCTGTGCATACCTCATTGTTTTGCTGATGCTGCTACCACCTACCTAGTTCACCATTTCATCATTTCATACATGATTATTACAGTAGCCAACTGCTTACTCTTCCTGCTTCAAGTCTCTTTCCAAATCTAGTCTATACTCTACTCAGTTTTCAAACTGATCTTCCTAAAGAGCAAGTTTGACCACTCTACTCTCTTATTCAATAAACTTCCTTTACTCCCTTTTATCTCACAGATCAAACACAAATCTGTTTGATTTTTAAATCCCTTCTTGACTTGGACCTTTCTACCATTCTGGTCTTCTACCTTACTCCCTTCCATATGTAGTCTGTGATCAGTAACACTGACCTCCTTGCTGTTCCTCACATAAGACACTCCGCCTTCTGATTCTGGGCATTTTCAGCAGCTGTCTCCCATGCCTAGAATTCCCTCCTTCTTCCTCTCTGCTTCCTTGTCTTCCTGGCTTACTTCAAGCCTCAGCTAAAGTCCCATCTTCTTCAAGAAATTATCCCCAGTCCTCTTTAATTGCTATGTCTTCCCTATGAGATTATCTCCAATTTATCCTTCATTTATCTTGTTTGTACCTATTTGTCTTCAAGTTGTCTCCCCCATGAGACTGTGTACTGTTTTTGACTTTTTTCATTTGTCCTGGAATTAGAAATGCTTGTCACATAGTAGGCATTTAATATTTTTTTACTTGACTTAATCTATTAAGTGCTTAGTAAATGTCTATTGGAACCAATATAGCTATTGAAACAACTGATGCTTTGTAACATCTTTACTCTTGCTTCCATTTCTCAGAATATTTTTTTTTAATGTGGAGAAAGTGTTAAAACAGGATAGGATTTGCTTCTATATTCTTAAAATTACAGATAGGTGTTTTTGTGAGGGAGGGGCAAAGTGATAGTGATATCCAAGTAATTGACCTAGGACATTGAGCTCTGTAAGAAGAAATCTTTCCCACATAGGATTCTTATCTACAGATGGGGAGTGCAGGAGAATGACATTGTTTTTCCTTCTCATTTTCTTACTAAGAAAACAACACCTGCAGTAACATACAAAGTATGAAGGTTTAAGGATTTTCCAAATGTTCACTATGTGATACTGAAACTGTAATCACTTGTCAACACCAAACAGTAATTGATTTAAAACAAGATGCCCATTTTAATAGTTTCTTAAATTGAAAGGAATCAAAAAGAAAATACATCCTCTACATAGGTAAACAAATGGCAATGACTACACCTGGTAATAAAAACTTGGCAGCACATAAAGAAAAATACAAAACAAAAAAACAAAACTCATTCATAACCATGAAGGATGGTGGCATTTATATTCCAAAGGTACTTGTAAAGAAGAACTGAAATTTAAGCCTAACAAAATCTAGTTCCATTGTCTAAAATATAGATTTGCTTTTCCATCTGCCTATCCAGACTCTTCAAGAAAATACATCTTCTTGAAGTAGAATGAGACAATACAGTAATAGTAATGGATGCGGACCACATGTGTGATTTCCTTGGTATTGGAAGTTTCTGGTGAAGAATTTCCTCTACCAACATAGGTCTATAACTTCTCTGAAACTTATGGTCTTGAAAAATTATATAGAGCAGGGGTATCAAACACAAATAGAAATTAGGAACTATTAATCCATATATAAGGATCCTTTATGGCCACATATTGACTTGGTTTGAAAACATAATGTTATCTATGTTTTATTGTGTTTTTTATTTTGTTAACTTTTTCCCAACTACATTATAATTCAGTTCTGGACTCAATAGAGAGTGTTTGACATTTTTGGTGTGGAGCACTGAGCCACTTGCACATAGTTACACAGGCACTGTGCCATATATAGGACTTAAATCAAGTACTTCTTGACTTCTCAATTATCTCTTTATCTTCTCTTCCACATTGTCTTTATAGGCAGTTTGCTGTTGATATTAACCATTATTTTATCAAAGTGAAAATGACCAAAACCCAAATATGAAGTGGAAATATTTTGGAAGAACTGGGAACGATGGTAAAATATATTAATTCTACTTTACAAAGGAAAAAAAATGTAATAACTATCCCTATCAATAATTTTCTTACCAACTTGCAACTGTACTTGAATTTCTTCATTTGTATCGTGATTAAATCATTAGGCATTTGCAAAATTAAGGGAGTTCAGAGAGACTTGAATTGAAGGAAAAGCATTATTGAAGAACATGAAAACAGTTTACTCTGAACCAGGTCCAGTATCTTTCTGACAGTGTTGCTGAAGTATATTTTATGATTATCATCCATAGTGATACCTCAGAAGGTTAGTTTTATAACTCTAAACACTCCTAATTTCTCTTAGCAAAGATCTCTTATAGGTCTAAGTCCAATGGCAGTTTATCTCCCTTCTTGTCATTCTCTCTCAGTCCCTCATTCACCATCTTCTTTCCACTTTAATCTCTCTTCCACACTATGGAACTTACACATATCACCTTACATACGTACATAATGAGGATTGAAAAATATATGCTGCTGTTTCCTTTACTACTCTGGCATCCCAATCCATATGTCTCCTCAATTCACACAACCTAGATATTGACTTACACTTTGTGACCCACAGGGCTGGTTCAACCTTATATCTTAACATTGGTAGTAGCTATGCTTTCTTCATTATCTGGAACTCTGACACTCTGCCTTTGATCATAATCTATTTGCCCATTTCCCCACTGCCCATTTCTTACTCTATTAAATATATTATTTATCTTTGTCATACCCTACAGCAGTCTTTCTTGTCTCAATCCATTATTCTTCCTCTGCTTTACTTTCCTCTTTTAACAGGCCTGATTGTATAATTGGGCCAGTTAAGTAGATATAATATTTCACCTTAAAATTTCATATCCTTTATTTGTCCTACCATCTTTCATGTCCTTCAATACTCAACCCTGGGTAATCAATCCCTAACTTATTTTTTCTATGTTCCCTCTCCTTTCTTGCTAAGTAAGATTGAAGGAAGTAATATATCATTATTAATTAAGTCCAATATAAAATCATTCTGTTTAATCTTAGCTGGGCCCTCATTGTTGCATGGCAAACTTTTTGTTCTTTTCCATTTGACTGTCATGCTTCTACCTTGTTATCTTTAATCTTTGTTTGCTTTCTACAAATTTACCAAAGATCACTTGCGAATTTTTTCTGCTCCTGATTGCTCATGCATTCCAGTAATACCATGCTAAGTGCCACTGACATCTAAAATTCAACACATTCAATACAGAATTCATAATTTTTTTCTTTTATGGATCATTTACTTCTCCAAATTTCCCTGTGATACCATCTATGTCCCTGAATTTACACAAACCATTTCCTTGTATAAGAATCCTAATCTTCTTTCAAAACCAATATAGACTGCAACTGTCACAAATACCTGTAATAAATCCATTCCTAGTCTCCTCATACTTATTATCCTTCCTTTCCTTCCTTTTCCATAGAGCCACTGAAAATGTCCTCTGTTGTGTCATGACAAAACCATCACTGTATTTAGAATGAAAGGACTTGAGTTTCAATCCCAACTGACAAACTCACTCCCTGTATAACCTTGATCAAGTTATGCAATATCTTTGGGCCTCATTTTCCTAAACTATGAAATGGGCGACTTAAATTTCATGTCTTAGCTGGTCCTTTCTAACTCTGAATAAATTTGTTACTTTATGAGCCTAGTTCACTTCCCTTCATTTTCTTATTAGCTTCTGGTGTTCACTTAAACCCAAATTTCTCTTGTAGATATCTCTTAGTACCCTCTCTAAAGTTGCATATTCCCTTTTTCATACTTCTTGACATATTAGATGAAGAAGAAAAATTGGTATGCTACTTGCTTCACAATGCTACTTTCAGATCCTCCTATCAGATCAGCAAGCCTCACTCCACCTCTAAAGTTAATTCAGTGTCATCCAGATCTTATTTCTTGTTGTCTATGGAATACCAGGTCATTTTTCCTCATTTCTAACAAACAAAATATCTAGTTTATACTCTTCTCCATACTGCCTCTTTCCTTCTTTGAACATCTGACCTCCTAGTTCTTCAACTCCTTGACTTTTGTGTACAATCTACTTCTATTATTCAGTGAAGTGGCCAAACTTTACACCAGCCCAATTTCCCCCTGCATCAATAAATCTGCCCCAGGTTTAGGAATTCCTGATTAAAGCAATGACTATTTTTGACTGTGTCTTGAATTTAATTATCTGGTTACATGTTTATGTGTTGTCAAGTCAGTAAGCATTTTTAAGTGCTTATAATGTGCTAGGCACCCAAATATAAGTCAAAAGGGAGATAGTTCCTGTCTTTAAGAAATTTACAATCTAATTGGAATATACAATACATAAAAGGAAGCTGAAAGGGGTTTGGAGTAGAGCAAAAGTGTCCCTGCAAGGACATAGCGAAAAAGAAGACTTAAGAGTTCTTAGAGTGGCTGCTATAGAAGAATTAAGGAGTGAATATGTTATATATGTAAGTAGAAAGTAAGCTCATTGGGGTCAGAAGCTGTTTCTTTTTAAAAATTTTTCATTCCCAGTGATTCAATCAGACGATGAGCACTTATAAAGGCCTTACTATGTGCCAGACGCTGTGCTAAGAACTAGGGATGTAAAGAAAAGTAAAAATAGCCCTTGTACTTAAGGAGGTTACATTCTAATGGAGGTGATTACATTCTAAAAGAGGAGCTTTAATTATAACTAATAGTATGCCTTGTATATTGGAGGCATCTAAAATATGATTGTTGGAATTTAATATATCTAGTTTGAGATATCAGAAAGGCAGTTGGAGATGTAACATCAGAGGTCAGCAACAGGTTTGGGGAAGGATGGGTCAAATTTAGAAGCATTAGCAAAGAGTGATTAAATCCATGGGAGCTAATGAAATCAGCAAGGGGAATAGTATAAAGGGAAAAGAGAGCCCAGGGTAGAGCCGTATGGGACACCTAAAGTTAGAGATTCAACAAAAGAAAGAGGGGAAAAAGAGATCAGATAGGGAGGATGAAAACCGTTAGAGAGTGGCATTCTAAAAATCTAGTGAGAAGAGAGTATCAAGAAGGAGAAAGACATCAACAATGTCAGAGGCTGCAGAGAGGTCAAAGAGAATGAGGACTGAGAGAAGGCCATTGGATTTGGCAATTAAGAGATCATTAATAACATTGGAGAGAGTAATTTGGTGGCATGATAAGGTAAGAAGCCAGGTTGCAATGGATGAAGAAGACAGTGGGAGAAGAGAAAGTGGAGGTACCTTTGTAGAACATCCTTTTCAAGGAGTTTAGCCACAAAGGGGGAGCAGAAATATAGGATGAAAGTTAACAGGGATGGAAGGATCAAGTGAGAGCTTTTTTTCCAGGATGGAGGAGACATGGATATGTTTATAGATAGTAGGGAATGAGCCAGTAGACAATGAAAGATTGAAAATAAATGAAAGAGTGGGGATGACAGAGGAATAATCTGTTGGTGATATTAGATGGAATGGCATCACTTGAATAAGTAGAGGGGTTAGCTTCGGTAAAGTGTAAGTTCATTTCATCATATGAGAAAAGCATAAAGGAAAAAAATGATGACAGAAGGAATTTGAGTGTTATGCGATGATAAAGAGAGGAGAAGAGGGAGCTCATGGCAAATGGACTCAATTTTTTTTCTGTAGAATATGAAACAAAGTTCTCACCTGAGAGAGTGGGGAGATGGAGAGCTGAGGGAAATTTTAGTAGAAATGAAAAAAGTCTGGAAGAACTACTGTGGAAAGTGGGATAATGAGTTAATAAGGGAGTTGTAGTAGGGTGTTTAAGCAAGTGCCTGGTTGATGTTTTGTAACATAAATTTTTAGCGGACCTACTCAAAACAATAGAATGGTTGTATAATTTTTCTCCATCTTCATTCAGTAGCACCCATGTAGGACTGAAGGCAGCTAATGGTGGGAGTGATCCAAGGCTGAAGGTTGGCTGAGCACAATTGGGAATATGAAAAAGGGACTAGAAATTGAATAGAGGACAGTGTAGTGTTGAATAGGTTCACTAAAGAGTCAAGATTGGGAGAAGAAGAGAGTTATTAGTGCAGGGTAATAGCCTGGGAGAGAATTGAGGGCTCACCGGATTGGATGCTATGGTGCAGATGAAGAGTAGGGATTTGTAAAAGAAGGCAGAGTGACAGGAGAAAAGCCAATAAGTTATGGTTGAATAAGGGGGTTTCAGAACTCTTGACCATGGAGGTGGTACATTTTGGGGTGATGGCAAGATCTAGGATATGACCATCTTTGTGTACAGGTGAGTATTCGATTAAGCTAGGTTAGGTTCTGATTCGGTTTCATGCTGGCAATAAGACACACTCCCAACAGAATAAAGCTTTTATTGAAAGACAGGGAAATGCTACATTGAACCCATAACCACATTACTCAACAATTCCTAACAAACGCAGACAAAGAGACAGATGACATAGATGCATCACCTCTCAGGGGAATGCCAGCACTTGATCCTCTCAAAGCTGAGGGGCTTCTGGTTTACACAGCTCGATCAAGGCCCCTTGAAAAGGAAGGTGGTCCCAGGCAAAGCTTCCTCCTCATGGGTGAGATCCCAATGTGTCTGTCCCACACAGTGACTTTTATATTGTCCTGAACAAGGAAAACTTACTGCTAAGTGTCCCGGATGTTTTCTGCCAGAGAGCGTAGCCACTCCCCTCAGGAGGGGAAGATCCTGTCAGTCATTTTGTTTTTGAAGACTGGCTAGGTCTTCAAAAAGCAGTTTTAGGAATATTTCCTGTTCTTTGTTCAAGACCTATCAGTCTCCTAGCCTAGTGGGTGAGGAGTGTATTCTATTCTTTGTTCCGGGCCATTCAGTCTCCAAGCCAGAGAGGAATATCTGAGGAGTGTCTTCTTATTCTTTATTCAGGGCCTATCAGTCTCCAAGCAGGAGAGTTTAAAGGTCAGCAAGGGGGAAGGGAGAGTTGGGATTACTCTGTAATATGGAGGATCTTCTATAATGATTTCTCATTCAGTGAGGTGAAGTGGAGCCGTAGCTCATGGGAAGTGAGTGAGTTTAGGAACTGAGTATTCGGAGTATTTGAGGGAAAGTCAGTATCTATCATGAAATCCCCTAGTATTAAGTCAAGAATTGAAGAGGAGGTACAGAATGCACTTAGCAAGGAAGGAAATGATCCTAGCATATATCAACAACATCTACCAGTATTTTTGCTGGGTTGTAGATATAAATAGCATGAGCCACAAAGAAAGAAAAGTTATTGAGTGATGGAGGTAGGAAGAGAATCATGAAATGATAGTGGGAAGTAAGGAGTGTTCTAATTCCCCTACCTTGGGTAGTAAGCTGAGGAGAATAAGTAAAGGAGCAGCCAGTAAGGGTGACCAAGGAGGGTGCCATCAGAGGGGAGTCAGGTTTCAGTGAAAGCCAGTATATAGAAAGGGTGGGAGAGAAAAAACAAGATGAAGGCACATTTATTGCCTATAGAATAGGCATTTCAGAGGGCATAGTGACAGGGCTTTATGGAGTTAGGTTGAAATTTTGGAGTGGGATGGCTGAACAATATAAGAATGAGGAATTATATCATGGGAGTGGAGAATGATGTTTGGATAATAATCTACAGGAGTTTAGAGTTTCTAAGATATGAAGTGCTTTACCAGGTGCGAAAATGTTCAGCACTGAGTGAAGGGTGCCAGTTCCCTTCCCAAAAGAGGCAGGAGTTTGGCTGGAGATAAACACAGTGTAATTCAAACCTGCACAGTAGGATTATGATACCCAATTCACCACCAACTTTCCTCTTACTCTTCCTTCAAACGATAGGAGCGGCAGGATATGGAAGGCCTGAAGTGAAATGGAAGCTTGCTTTTCTTTGCAGTGGAGGTTGTTCACCTCCTAGTTGAGTTTGGCATGGCAATAGGAGTTAGAAGTTGTCTTGCGTTGGGACAAATGGAAGTGGTTGCTATGGAGCAGATGGAATATGCCCTGTCCTAGCACCTTGTAACCTTTCCTCAGGAGAAAAATGATGTCCAGGAGGAGATGGAAGATAAAAGGTGGGAAGACATGGTCTTAGGTCTTCTTATATGAGGAAGAGGCTGGCTTTAAAGAATGAGTAGGAAATAGTAGACTTTCTATTCAAGGAGAAGTCCTTTCAGGCAGATATAAGATGCTGGTACAACCCCTTGCAGTTGTTTCTCATATTACATGTTAAGTCCAGTAGAAGGCAGTCACTATATACCCACAACACCTATTTATTAGATTAAACTATTTTCTTGCTTTCTAAATCATGGGAAAGTAAAATCCAGAGTTCCAAATGATACAGGTCACAATCCATCCACATATTTAATTCTTGTGCTATTGGCTATACCCTGCATATGGCATAGAATGTGTTTGCTCAACATAATATGAGGATTTCCTCACAACATGAGGTACCCAAGAAATACTCAGGTTGTTCATCTCTCCCAATCACTATATGCTTTGTCCAACCTCCTTTTCTGGCTACACATTTCTTTCATAACTTTAGCACCATTTCTTGAATGGGAAAGAGTATTTGGGAAAATGTACAGCACTTTAAGTGACTACAATTATTTCTCTCAAATACAATTCTGTCTTTAACACCCCTATAATTCATTTTGTTTGGGATATATTTTATTTTTCCCCAACATATTTTTCCATTTATTTCAATAAATATTTCTCAATTACATGTAAAAAACAACATTCATTTTATTTTTAATTTTTTTTAAATTCTCTCTCTCCCTTCTTTCTCTTTCCCCTCCTTGAGAATGCAAGCAATTTGATGTAGATAGTACATGTGAAGTCATGGGAAACATATTTGCACATTAACCATTTTGTAAATGAAAATATATATGAAAAACAAATTAAAATAAAACTAAAAAGGGTGCTTTGATCTAAATGAAGACTCCATCAGCTCTTTCTCTGGAAGTGGATAACATTTTTTTCATCATAAGTCCTTTAAAATTGTATTTGATAATTGTATTGCTGAGAATATCTAAGTCATTTGCAGTTGATAATCATGTAATATCGCTGTTATTGTATACTATATTGTTCTGGGTCTGCACAACTCACTTTGCATCACTTTATATTAGTCTCCTGGGGTTTTCCTGAAACTATTCTGCTCATCTTTTCTTATGGCACAAAAGTATTCCATCCCAATAATATACCACAACTTATTCAGCCATTCACCAGTGTTGGGCATCCTTTTCGTTTCTAATTCTTTGCCTCCAGAAAAAAAAAAGATCTATTATAAATATGTTAGTACATATGGTTGTTTTCCATTTTCTTTGATCTCTTCTTATAAATTTGGTTCAGCTCTCTATATATTTGGTTTTCTTCTTTCTTTTAATCAAATCAAGCAAAAAATTCATTGTATTTATAAAACCAACTCTTAGTTTTATTTGTTCAGTGATTCCCTTACTTCCAAATTTGTTAATCTTTCCTTTGATTTTCAGGATTTCTGATTTGGTGTCTAATTAGGGATTTTTAACTTGTTATTTTTCTAATTTATTTTGTTTATTTGCATGCCTAATTCATTGATTGTCTCTTTATTTTACTAATGTAATCATTTAGAGATATAAAATTTCCCCTAAGTATTGCTTTGGCTGTATCCCATACATTTTGGAATGTCGTCTTATTGTTGTCATTCTCTTTAAGGAAATTAATTGTTGTTTCTACAATTTGTTCTTCGACCCACTCAATTTTTTTAAAGATTAGATTACTATTTGCCAATAAATTTTTATCTGTTTCCATTTCTGTCCTGAATGTAATTTTATTGCATTATGATCTGAAATGGATGCATTTAATATTTATGCTTTCCTACATTTGGTGTTCAGGTTTTTATGCCCTAATACATGGTCAATTTTGGGGAAAGGACCATGTACGGCTGAAAAAAAGCGAACTCCTTTCTATATCTATTTTCTCCACAGGGCTATTACATCTAACTTTTCTAAAATCTTATTCATCTCCTTAAATTATTTCTTATTTTTTTGTTAGACATATCTAGTTCTGAAAGAGGACAGTTGAGGCCCCCACTAGTATAGTTTGTTATCTATATCCTACTGTAATTCATTTAACTTTTCCTTTAAAAATTTGTATATAATGCCATTAATGCATATATGTTTAATATTGACATTTCTTCATTGTCTATGATAACTTTTAGCATAATGTATTTTACTGTTTATCTCTTAATTAGATCTATTTTTGCTTTTGCTTTGTCTAAGATCATGGTTGCTACCCTTATTTTTAACTTCCGCTGAAGAATAATAGACTCTTGTCCAGGCACTTATTTTTTACTTTGTGTTTTCTCTCTGTTTCAAGTATGCTTCTTGTAAATATCG
This sequence comes from Phalanger gymnotis, assembly GCA_028646595.1. Lineage (NCBI taxonomy): Eukaryota > Metazoa > Chordata > Mammalia > Diprotodontia > Phalangeridae > Phalanger > Phalanger gymnotis. The sequence continues at coordinate 158 of JAQQSZ010004228.1, read as the reverse complement.
TATGGTTGGATTCTGGTTTTTAATCCACTGTCCTATCTGCTATCCTATCTGCCTTTGTTTTATGGGTGTGTTCAGCCCATTCACATTCACAATTATGATTACTAACTGTATTTCCCTCTATCCTATTCCCTTCCCCAATTTATCCTTCTCTCTCCTTT
>JAQQSZ010004227.1:0-14213 GCA_028646595.1 Phalanger gymnotis | reverse complement strand
TCCAGAGTCTGAGACTGAATCTGGGTGTGTTTTCGCCTCCTGGTCATGTTCCCAGCCAATTTACTTAACCCTTGAGTTTTTCAGCGGGTATGACTGCTTGTAGACTAAAGAGTTCTATGTTCCAGCTTGGGCAGATGCGCTGCCTCACCAGCACTCCTCCTTCCCCAAGAACCCCCTACCTGAACTGGGCTTAAATCTTCAGCAGGCTCTTCACTCCTGCTCTGATCAGCCACTTAATTCCTCCCACCAGGTGGGCCTGGGGCCAGAAGCAACTGCAGCTATAGTTCTAAAGCTGCCCCACCTCCGCTGCCCCAGGGGCGGTGGCCGAACCGCAAACTCAGTCACCGCAGCTTTTCCCACTAACCTTCTCTGTTGTCTTTGCTCTTTGTGGGTTGAGAGGTCTGGTAGATGCCGCAGCTCAGTAATTCAGCACACTAGGGCACTCTCCTCTCAGCTCCTGGTCTGGTAAGTCCGCGCCGGGCACGCTGGGATCTGCTGGGCTCAGCTCTGCTCCCCTCAGCTGGGAGCTGGGAGCTCCGTGCGGGACAGACCTTACCCAGAGACCATCCAAGCTGTCCTGGGCTGGAGCCCTGCTTCCCTCTGCCACTTTGTGGGTTCTGCAGCTCTAGAATTGGTTCAGAGCCATTTTTTATAGGTTTTTGGAGGGACTTGGTGGGGAGCTCACGCCAGTCACTGCTTCCCAGCCGCCATCTTGGCTCAGCCCCCTGCACCTAATCTTTTTAAGCCTCAATTTCCTCATTTGTAAAATGGGGTTCCAATAGTACCTACTTCACTGGGTAGCCGTGAGGATCAAATGAGACAATGTATGGAAAGTTCTTTGCAAGCCTTAAAGTACTATGTAAATAAGAACTAAATATCTGAAGAACTGATGATCCTTTTAAATTTCAGTTTGCAGTGCTGATGTGGCTACTGACCTACGTTGGTGCTCTCTTCAATGGCCTGACGCTGCTGATAATGGGTAAAAGACAATTTAATATTATTATTTAATCTTTACATAGAATTTATATGGAATTGGATGCTGTCCTCAATATAGATCTTATTTTATATTTTATGGATTCTGAATAAAACAGAAATCATAGAGTCTCCCAACTATAAAGCAGTTTCCTTGCCATGGAAGAACAATTTAAAAAAAATATGACATATTATTCGCTAAAATGTATTTTTATTCTGTTTTCTTTTGTTTTCTATCAAATATTGCTCTTTTCATTGGCTTATCTCACATTTCATGTACTATGGCATCTGTGGATCAAGTTGAATCACTTATCTGGGAAGTGTAGACAGTGTTTAAACTCACTCCAGGGGGAGCTGGATCAACCCCATAGGGCACTCTATATCTTTTCTTTTTCCTTTGACATATCTTTAGCATCTTTTTATTTGTATGCATAGAATGCTAAAAGGAAATATCCAGTAGTATCTCATAAACAGATGAAAGACACGTATGTGGGCTTTTTATTATTCCCTAGAACATTAACTGTATACTTTTTTTCTCTCCTCAGCTGTGGTGTCAATGTTTACTCTCCCGGTAGTATATTTTAAGCATCAGGTAAATTTGATGTGATTTTTGCAATTTGTGTTAAATTTCAGAGTTATATCTTTTGGCATGCTCATAATTCCCTTTTCTTTGTAGGCACAGATTGACCAATATTTGGGACTCGTGAGGACTCACGTAAATACTGTTGTGGGAAAGTAAGTTTAATAATGCAGTTTCTTGAAAGGATTGTTTTGTTATCTTTTAACATATTTTGGTGTGAAATGGAATATAAGTATAATCTAACGAGCACTAGATTTGGAGTCAGAGGACCTGGGTTGGCATACTAGTTCTGTCAATTTCTGCCCATGTGACCTTAGGCAAGTCAATTTTCTTTATTTATAAAATAAACGGTTTGGACTGTAATATGTCTAAAAGTCTTGACCAGGCAGAAATCCCATGATTACTCATTTACTTACTTATTTCAACCATATAACTCTGTTCTTTGCCCTTAAATGATCTGAAAGTGCAAGACCAGAATTTGGAAACAAGTTAAATTATTACAATAAAAGGATCATATCATTGATTAAAATAAATGTCTTTGATATAGATGATAATGCCATTCATGTTCAATTGGTTGTACAGGACCTACATAAATAGAAAGCAAAGTTTACTGGAAAGTTCTCCCAAATGAAATTAAGGACTTTTTATTATTGGGTTTAAAAATATTAATCAAGACAGACAGGGTGGCACAAGCCTGTAATCTTTATTGTTTGGAAGGCTGAGGCTGATGGATTGCTTGAGTTCAGGAGTTCTGAACTTAAGTGAGCTAAAACCAATCAGGTGTCTGCACTAAGTCCAGCACCACTGTAGTGAGCTCCCAGGAGCAGGGTGCAGGAAGGTGTCACCAGACTGACAAAAGAGGAGTGAATCTGTCTGGTCAAAGATGGAGCAGGTTAAAGTTTCCATTATTATCAGTATTAGGATACAGACCTGTGAGGGGCTACTATATTTCCAGTTTCAGAGTGATAGAGAGAGAAAATAAAGGAAGGGAGACAGACAGAGATAGAGGAAGGACGGAAGGAAGGAAGGAAGGAAGGAAGGAAGGAAGGAAGGAAGGAAGGAAGGAAGGAAGGAAGGAAGGAAGGAAGGAAGAAAAGAAAGGACAGATGGATTTCAGGAGGGAGTAAAAGAAAAAAAAAGGAATGGAATGGGAAGGGAGGGGAGGAGAGAAGGGAAGAAGAAAGGAGATGAAAGAAGGGGAGGGGAGGAGAGGAAAAAGAAAATATTAATCTGGTCAAACCTCTGCTTGAAGCATGAATCTCATCAGCAGAATCTCCTGTAAGGGGTCATCCAGCCTTGGAGTGAATATCTTCAATCCTAAATCCTAGAATTCTATTAACTGCTAATACCTCATAAAGCAGCCTGTTTTATCTTTTGGTTATGAAAGAAGGTTAGGCTTAATTCCAAGTTAACATATCTATCCTCTTCTGTCTCAGCAATGGAATGGCCGGCTACATGCATTAAGGTGGTGAGCTTCCCACCAACAAACTAGGTTTCTAGAATTTGGGGCCTGTGGGTTAAAGGCCTGGTTCTGCCAGGGTTCTTACTGTGTGACCTTAGTAGCATCATGGAAGTTGTCTAGGCCTCAGTTCCAAAGGGACTGGAGTACCTGATTCCTAAAGTGTCTCCATATTTTGACCCCTGATTCTAATCATTTAAATAAAGGCCAAAGACCTACTCGTAAGACAGCTTCCTGAATTAGCTGAGCCCATTCTAACTCTGACATTCTATGACTCAGTGAAATTTTATTTTTTTAATGAAGCAGTGTCATACAAATTTAACACTGTACTGGGATAGGACCGGAGGTTGAGTCCTTGCTTCAGCCATAACTAGCCACGTGACTATTGGTTGACAAGTCACTGAATGTCTCTAAGCCTCAATTTACGCATTGTAAAATGGAGTTTACTTAGCAGATGTGCTAAACTATTATCATTTTAAAGAGATTTTAGACCGGCAGAACATGGGTAATGAATAGAGCGCTTAGAGACTATCCCTCATTTGACAGATGAGGTAACTGAAGCTTACAAAGGTTAAATGTCTTATCAAAAGTCTCTCAGGGAACTACCAAGGCTGGCCACGAGATGGCACAGTGCATAGAATGCTGGATCTGGAATTAGGAAAACCTGAGTTCAAATCCAGCCTTAGATGCTTGGTAACTGATTGACTGTAGGCAAGTCATGTAATCTCTGTCTGCCTTAGCTTCTTTTTTTATAAGTATTTTTTTGGAGGGGGGAAGGCAAGGCAATTGAGTGACTTGCCCAAGGTCACACAGCTAGTAAGTGTGTCAAGCGTCTGAGGCCAGATTTGAACTCTGGTCCTCCTGACTCCAGGGCCGGTACTCTACTCACTGTGCCACCTACCTGCCCCTGCCTCAGTTTCTTCATCCATAAAGCAGGTGATATCACCTACCTCCTAAGGTTGTTGGGAAGATAAAATGAGAAAATATTTGTAAAGCACTTTGCAAACCTTAAAGTGCTACACAAATGTGCTATTATTATCCATATATTAATATATGTATTTTAAATATATAAATATAATTATGTGGCATATATAAATATATCACATAAACATATAATAAATATATATTATCCATATATCATACAAGTGCTATGATTATCCATGTTCTATAACTCAAAGTTTGCATTCTTTCTAATACATCAGATTTCTTCCCTATGTCATGCTTTTATGATTTCTGGATATTATACTGGCATTTGACAAAGTTTCTCATGGTGTCATCATAGATAATATTTATGTGAGCTGGAAGATGCTATAGTTAGTTGGATCAGCAACTAAATGAACAATCTTACCCAAGTATATTTTTAACAGAATGATGTCAAATTAGAGGGCAGTCCCTAGTTGTGTGCCGTGCTTCTCTATTCTTAGACTTCTTTTCAGTACTTTCAGCATTGATTTAAATGAAGATGTTGAAGGCATCCTTATAAAATTTGTAGGTAAAACAATAGACTGTAAATTTAAAAATAAATTTAGAAAATTTGTAGGTGACCCAAAACTAGGTTAATTAATGATAGGTAACAAAATGAAGATACAAAATTATCTAGAGAGGCTATAATCCTAGTCCAAAACCCAGGTTAAATTAAACTTACTTCTCCTAGTAATATATAACAAATAGTGTGTTCTGCACTTAGATTCAACAAAAAAAAAAGAGCCGGGGCTTCATTAAAGCTACATTGGGGAAAGAAGAAGGAATAGGAGTGATAAGGGATAAGGATAACTGATAATGGAAAGGAAGAAGACCGAGCTGTTTAACTTTGGTTCGGTTTCTTCAACAAGAAGAATTATCTTCAGACTGGAAGGACAGAACAACCACAAGAAAAGACTAGAGATTTAAAATACAGGCATGCCTTAGAGATATTGCGAGTTCTCTTACAGATCACCATAATAAAGGGAAAATCACAATAAAGCAAGTCACGTGAATTTTTTGGTTTCCCAGTACATATAAGAGTTATAATCACACCAAACTTTAGTCTATTAAGTATACAATAGTATTATGTCAAAAAAAACCAATGTACTTACTTTAATTTAAAAATACTTTATTGCTAAAAAGAAATGTTGACCTTCATCAGTCTTCAGTGAGTTTTAATCCTTTTGCTGGCGGAGGGTCTTGCCTTGATGTTGATAGCTTCTGACTGATCAGGGTAGTGGTTACTGAAGATTAGAGTGGCTGTGACAATTTCTTCAAATAAGATAACGGTGAAGTTTGCCACAGCAATTGACTCTTCCTTTCACCCAAACACTTGTCTGGTTATTAATTGGCCTAATTTCAATATTATTGTGTCTCAAGGAATTAGGAGGAGAAGGAGGACAAACAGGGTACGATGGCCAGTTGGTGAAGCAGTCAAAATGCACACATTTATTTATAAAGTTTGTCATCTTCTATGGGCATGGTTTGTGGCACCCCAAAACAATTGAAATAGTAACACCAAAGATCACTGATCATAGATCACCCTAATATGTATATATATATGCATATATATGCATATATATACATATATATTAATGAAAAAGTTTGAAATATCTCAAGAATTACCAAAAAATGACAGTCATAATGTCAGCACATGCTAATGGTGCTGAAAGATTTGCTCGATGCACAGTTGTCACAAACCTTCAATTTGAAAAAAAGAAAAGCAATATTTGTGAAGTGCAATAAAGCAAAATGCAATAAAATGAGGCCTGTCTGTACCTAGGGGCATGAAGGAGCAAGGAGAAAGAGAAAAGGAGGAAAGGACAAGTATCTTGGGAGGGGGCAATAACTGGGATTCAGGTACAAGAATCATCAGACCATGACAGGAGGATGAAGGAGGCTGGTTAATGATCTTTCAAGAGGCCCAACTCTAGATGTGACACATCTTGCTGTTAATCTGGTCAATCCTTCTAGTTTGATAAGAAGATGTGAGGGTTTCATCAGAGCTCTTCAGTGAAGCAGAGGTCAAGAAATTTCTACAGAGTTGTTGAGTTGCTCGCAGTCACATCTCGTTGGTTTCTTGTCTCTCATGTTGGAGGAAGGGAGAGCCAGGGAGAGGCTAGAAATGCCCAGTTGAGTATCACATGGGTGTAGAAATGCCTAATATGGACATTTTTAATGATGAAGAGTTCCAGGTAAAGGAACAGGGCAAGGGTGGGAAGCAGGAGGATATTTGTCCAGAACTGAGACAGCTAGGAGGGTAAGGAGGAAGGGCAGAAGAGAATAAGAATTTATATGGCACCTACTGTGTGCCAGGCACTGTGCTAAGTACCTTACAGATATTCTTATTTGATCCTCGCACCAACCTTAGGAGGTAGGTGCTGTTATCTCCATTTTACAATTGAGGAAACTGAGGCAAACAGAAGTTGAGTGACTTGCCTTGGGTCACATAGCTAGGAAGTGTCAGAAGTTGGATTTGAACTCCAGACTCAGCACTCTATTCACTGTGGCATGAGCCTGAGGTCCATGAGATTTATAGATCCCAAAGAGCCCCCCATACCAAGGCTTTTCAGATTACTGTACACTTCAGTAAAAAAAAAAATCAATATCTCTAATATAGCAGAGGGGAAATGAGATTGTTCAAAAAAGATCTGGAGATTTTCATTCAGTACAACCACCTTGTGAGTCAACCATGTGGTAAGATAACCAAAAAGAAGAAAAAGAATTCCCTAATACAGTTCTGGGCTTCATTAAAACAGGTTTAAAATTTTGGACTTGTGAGATGACCTGGTCAGTACCTGTCTGGAAAGTTGTGTTCAGTTATAGGTATCAAAATTATAAGAAAGCCATTGATAAGCTGGAGAGTGTCCAGAGGGAGGCAAGCAGGCCTCAAGATCCTGAAGAATGAAGATCGGTTAAAAGAACTGAGGATGTTCAGCTCAGAAACAAGAAGGCTTTGGGGAAAAGGGATAACTGTCTTCAGATTTTGGAAGGGCTGTCATCTGAAGAGAGAGCAAACTTGTTCTGCTTGGCCCCGGAGCACAATGGGTAGAAGTCACAAAGGGGCAGATCTCGAGGCTTGATTTCAGGGGGAGACTTCCTAAGGGTTAGATCTGCCCAAAAGTAGAGTTGTCTGACTTAAGAGATAGTGAATACTCCCACACTGGAAGTCTTCAAGCAAAAACTGAACTAACCCCATGTTAGCTATGTTGGTGAGATTACTGTCCAGGAATAGGGTGGTTTAGGTAGCCTTTGAGATACTTTCCATTGCTGAGAGTCTTGAAGTCTGGGTCTCTGGAATTCAAAAATAGAATTACAAAAGAATGGGCTGAGGGAGACCTGGATTAACCTGGTTTTTCTGAAAACAACCCAGTTGAGGGGGAGGGGGAGTTAGTTGACCAGAAGCCTAATATGAGCCAGTGGTGGAGTGTGATTGCTTTAAAAGGCAACATTGACATAGGTTTTATAGTTTCTAGATCACAAGCGGTAATAATCCCATACTGTTGTGTGCTAGTCAGATCACACTGGGAGTATTTATTCTGTTCATTTCTCTGCACTACATTTTATAAAGGAAATTGATAAAGGGTAACATAATCAGAAGAGATTGACCAAAATGGTAAGAAATCTGGAAACCATGTCCTATGAGGAATGTAAAAAGGGAATCTAGATATTCAGTTTGAATTAATAATAAACTAACATTTAATTAGTTCTTTAAAGCCCACAAAGTACTTTACTATGTTTTCTCATGTAATCCTCGCAGCAGCCTTGTGAAGGGATGTTGCCCTTATTTCCATTCCCAGATGAAAAAACTGACACTAAGATAAGTTAAGTGACTTGCCCAAGGTTAACCCAGATAACAAGTGTCCAGTGCCAGATTTTAACTCAGGTCTTCCTGAGTCCAGGCTCATCATTTTGTTCCACCTGCTTTGGGGGCAGGGAGTGGGGGGTCATGGTAATTCTCTTCCAATATTTGCTGAGATATCATAGATAAAAAGGTAACATATTTGTTCTCTGTTGATCCACAGAGCAAAATGAGGAGCAGTGGGTGGAATTTACAGGAAGGCAGATTCAGCTTAATATAAGAAATAACTTTCTAACAGAGCTGTCAAATCATTTAACATATTGTCTCATGAATTGGCGAGCCCTCTCTCCCTAGAAATATTGAAGCAAAAGCTTAATGTTTCCTGTCAGGGATCTTGCAATGGGGATACCTGCAAGGGGTAGATTATTAGACCAGATGACAGTAACAACAATATTGCAGATACTGTGGTTGTGTAAGGCCAATAACAACAGCACATGGGAGGGCTGCTAGCACAAGTTCTTTGGTCTGCTTTTCTAAGGAAAACAACTTTAAGGGGTTAATATTCTTACTTTAATTAAACATACATATATCATTCACTTAGCTCTGAACTTCAGAGCAAATACAAACAGAGAATATATAAACAGAGCAAATAACACAAATCAACAGACAGGCTTCTAGCTATCTGACCAAAGCTATATCTACATAGTTATCAGAGAGAGAAGCACCAACATCTGGGTTTTCAAAGCCGGGGGCTCCTTAATGGCTACCCAGAGTCTCCACAACCAACACCAAGACGTATATTGAAATGATAAAGTAATGTTCATAAGCATTGATTTGTGACGAATTGTCTTCTGATCTTATAATGCTTTTCATTTTTAGGATTCAGGCCAAAATCCCAGGAGCGAAAAGGCAGACAGAGTAAATTGGATTTCCAACAGGCAACTAGAGATTAAACAGGAGTTTAAACAGGAGTGGTAAAAGCTCTATTCTTACACTTTACTGAAAATCGATTGTTTCCTTCTCCCAATACCTTGATCTTAGAAACATATACTTCTCAACAGCTGTTTTTAGGCTGTTTCTGTACTCTTAAAAATATCTGCAATCACTCGTGTTGAGCACTATAGTATAGTAAAGAGAAAATGTGTAGTGGATATGGTTTTTATTTTGTGTTGCTTAATAAGTGCATGATGGTGAGACCCTGAATAATCTTTCTTTTAGTGTTCCTCCTTCTCCCTTTCTCTTTGCAATGCTTATGTAACTTTCAATGTTCCATTTAGCTAGGCCTCTCTTGCTTGGTGAGCTGTCGCTGAGTGTCTGGTTGGATTAATCTTTAATAACTATATCTAGAATTGTAGGTGGATGTTTTGGTGTTTTTCCAGCACGCGCACACACATACACACACAAATGAGAAGTCAGTAGTACTTACAGTAACCAATTTTGTATAACTTAAAGAAAAAAGGAAAAACAAAAATAAATACCCAGTACTTTTATTGTATGGGATTGATAGGCTGATTTACATGTATGGTAACTGAAGAGTACCAGCTTGTTAACTTTATTACACTTTGTATTACTTTCTCTGTAGTTCCTAATGGACTTAATTATGAACTCTGAATATTTGCACTTATGTACTTGATACCGAATGCAGAAATAAATGTTACTCAATATAGAAAGGTCTCCTTTTTTTATTCTCCCATTGATATACAAGTTTCTCTGGAAGGTTTAAGGGATTAAACCTGCTGATCCATGCATAGAAGGCTGGTTTCTTGACCTTTAGGATCTAATGTCCAGTTTGATACAAATGCCCCAATTCCAACGAATTTCATAGACTCTTTGGCTAGTATTAACAAATATTATTAAGCAATAATGGCGGTGTGCTGGTCTGATCTCATTGGGATTACTTTATTCATTTCCCCGAACCATGTTTTATAAAGGAAATCAATAAAAGACAAAATAACCAGAGGAGATTGACCAGAATGGGGAGGGATCTGGAAACAATGTCCTATGAGAAATATATAAAGGGAATGAAAATACTGAGTTTGGAATAATAATAAGCTGGCCTTTATATAGTGCTGGGTTTTCCCAGGTGGCATGTGAAGAACTACAAAAGTAAAAGCAGGCCGAACCAGGTTTACGTCTCTGCTTTTTATAAGCCTACAGGGAACAAGGCATCACACTAATTAAATGGCCGATAAAAGGCATCTTCACACCTGTTTGCAAACATCAGAAATCTGCCAAGCTTCAGACTTCAAAGAGCTGAATAAGAAGGAAATCCGTGCCGGCTGAAGTTTCTCAATTCTAAAGCATGATATATAATATTTTTCAAAATTATTAAAACAGAAAAATCAAACCCTCAACTATACTTTTGTTATCTCTCCTCATTTACTACTCTCTATATTTTTATGTGGCTACACACATTGTATTGGTACTGGAAGAAACAACAGGAAAACTAATTTCCTCAAACTTTCCTTGCACTTCCAGCTTCTCTTCCCACCCTGTCCAGGGAGTGAAATGTTAGGAGAAGAAATTGCATGTCTGGGACCACTTTTTAGGGTCAGGGGTCTATGTTAATTGGGATCAAAGGAACACTGTGGGAGGGGAGTTTGTCCTCCTTCCATCTCACCTGCTGGTATCCCTCTCAAAAGCTGCTGGCTCCAGGTTCCAGATCTGATTCACCCTGGCAGCAATGACTTTCCCAAACCTGGTAGGCAGATTTCATTTCAGCCCTCTCTACCCCAGGTCACGACAGGTGGCTGCTGCTCTGAACTATCAATCTGTGTGCCCTGGCTGGTCACCAGCATGACTGAGGGGTGTGGCTCATGATCTCTCCCCTCTCTCCTTTTCTGACACCTCAATCTTATGGCATGAAGGCCCTGCCAGGACAAAGAAAGAGAGAACAAAGGCAGAGAGGGGCCACAATGGATAGAGCCCTGGGCCTAGAGTCAGGAACACCATAGTTTCTTCAATTATAAAGTAGTATGATAGCACCTGCCTCACGGGGTTGCTGTGAAGCTCAAATGAAGTAATATTTAAAAGTGCTTTGCACAGTGCCTGGCAAATAGTAAGTGCTTAATAACTGCATATTTTCCTCTTTTCCTCTCCAAAATGTAAACTCTTGTATATTTCCTACCTTCTCTTTGTCTCACTAATCTATTTCCCCCAGTTTAAACTTCTGAGAGTTGTTAGGGCTAACAATGCCACATTCATTTTTTTAAATAGAAGAACAACCCATTTATTAGTATTTTGTTTTTTGGATATTGTTATCACACTCTAGAGGGGGGAACATGGCATTGTGCATAGAGTCAGAAAGATCTGGGTTCAAGTGTTGCTTCTGATACATGTAAGTTGTGTAATAGTGGACACGTCATTTAAACCTCTTAGTGCCCCTCAGTGAAGTCTAAAAACTGTGTGACAGATATGTGCAGAGATCTGCATCAATGAAGCAAATTTCCACACCAAGAGTTTCCCCACATCATTGAAATCATCAGTCTGGTGGGGAAGGGTTGGGAGGGGAGACAAATTGCACCATCACTAAGATGTTTAAAAGTTATTTTTTAATTGAACTCAAACCTGATCCAGTAGGCAGAATGGTCTTAATTGCTTCACTTTTGAACTGTTTACCCTATTTTTTTTCCAATCAACCATCACTGATGACTATGTGCCAGGCACTGTGCTAAGTACTGGAGATATAAAAAACAAAAACCAAACAGTCCCTGCCCTCCAGGAGTTTACATTTTATCAAGGAACACCCTATTTTTGAAGCAGTCAGACATGTTTTAGTTTGGGATTATAACTCTTGCCTTGATCCACAGCTGAAGAAGTCAACCTTGAATGCAACTGATGTCAGTAAAGTATTCTAATTACTTACAGGAAACTGACCTATTGAACCTAATAGAAATACTTTTGGAAGCTAAGCAGTGGAAAAACCCTCTGCCAATGTTGGAATGGAAAAGGCAGAAAAGGAAGGATGTGAAAGGTTTTGTTCAATGAAGAACAAGGCAAGAGAAAAGATGGTTTCCCAACAATTCAGACTTAGCCACTCCATTAATTTATCTCTTCCCTGCTCTCATCCCCCATTGTTTCTCTTTTGTCCAGAAATCCTGAGGCTCTCCTCACCTCATTTTGATTTTTTGAGGGGAGATCAAATGGGCCATTTCTTGGTTCACTTCAATGGGCATTGCCTCAGTCAAATTAAGAACTCAGAAAGAATTTATCTTAAAAAGGCCAAGGTCTCCCACTGCAATTGGGGCCTTCTCCAGTTGTCCTGATCAATATCTGGCCACTCGACCCAGATGGCTCCAGAGGAAAAAGTGAGGCTGGTGAGTTCGCACAGTCCTCCTTCACTTAAATCCAATTAACTTGCAAGTCATGGCATCATCTTCCTTATGGCATGGTCCTCTTCAAGAATGAAGGACAAATCACAACACAACCACACAAAACCCCCAACCTGCTCATAAGTAACTATGAAGAGTGCCATCTTGTGTATAAAACTTGACCTACTTCCTCATGTTTTCCACTAAAGGAAATTGAGAGAGCTTCAGACCCTTTGCAAAAATATTAAAATGCCATTTTGTTTCATCCAAATCCACTTGAAACCTGGTCCATATCTGGATCTTTGTCTAGTCTTTGGGGTATACCACATTTGCAAGGCTGGAACTTCTCCCAGGACCTTCTTAGCCAATAGGAATCATTCCTTTCCCTTCCCTTCCCAAGCCTGTATGGGCAGGTACATAGAGGCTAATAAGCCATCTTTCAGTGTTTTCTGAATAACCAATTGTAGTAGGAAGGCTGAATTTATGATCTCAAAAAGGATCATATAAATATCTGAATGGTTTGAAATCATTGGGTATAGAGAATTCTCCAAGCAGAAGGCATCAAAAAATTTATTCAGGGCCCAGAGCAACAAATTAGCGAACCAACCTCCCCATTCCAGTATTGTGAACACAAGCCTCCAGGCCCAGTAGGCCCGCCTCACAAGAGTAGCCAGGAGGCCACAGAAAAATAAGATGGCATAAATCTTATTCACCGGCCTCAAGACCTTGCTGGAACTCCTGGGTCCACACAGGGGGCAGCTCTGCTTCGGATTTTTTTTTCCAGCTGTAGTTTCTCGCTTCTCCTTGCAGCCAAGCCTCTGGCATTCTCAAGTCCCTACTCAACGACTAGAGACCAGAGTCCAGAGACCCATTGGTTCCCGGATTGGCCCCTTTTAAGTCCTTAATCTACGCCCACACAGGTTTCACACCTGATAGGGCTTTGGGCCTGGGGCTTAGCATTTAACAGGTGAAAGTACTTTCACCTTAAACAAAAGCCAAACTCCTCAAAGGCACCCATTAAACTAAGCCCATTTTGCCTTACTGGCACACCAATATGGTAGCTCTTTGAGGACATTAACTCTAAACATTGCAATCTTCATTTTATAGATGAGAAACTGAGGCAAATGGAGCTTAAGTCACTTGTCCGGGAATATCTTAAGCAGGATTCAAACTCGGGTGTTCCTGACTCTGATTCTTGCATTCTTAACTACTGCACAAGCTAGCCGCTCTCATGAAGCTTTCATTCTACTGAGGGACACAATAAATAAATACATTTACAAAGAATAGGAAGAGAGAAACCTACCGTAGGAAGGGGCACTTGAACTGAGTCCTAAAGGGAACCAAGGGCACCAAGAAACGGAAGTGAAGAGGAAGAGCTGCCATGGAAGATGGAATGCTGTGTAGAGGAAATATCAAATTGTCTAGTTTGACTGAATTATAAGGGAGGAATAATGTGAAATTCAGGTAACTAGGTGGCATGGTGGATAGAGTGAGGGGCCTGGAGTTAGGAAGATGAGTCTTCCTGAGTTCAATTTGGCCTCAGACAGTTACTAGCTTTGTGACCCTGGGTGGGTTAATTAACTTTGTTTGCCTCAGTTTCCTCATCTGTAAATTAAGCTGGAGAAGGAAATGGCAGGCCACTGTAGTATCTTTGCCAAGAAAACCCCAAACAGGGTCATGAAAAGTCAGACATGACTGAAAAACAGCTGAGCAACAACAAGGTGAAGTTAACCCCCAAAAGTAGGGCAGATTGTGAAAGGTTTTAATTCCTAAATAAAGGATTTTGAGTATTATGTGCTACAAGCATTGTGGACTAATTGAAGACTCCAAGAGAGAGATTTGAGTATCACCATGGGTTGCACAGAGCATGGTTAGTGCTTCTGGTTGGCCATGCAGGTAACTAAGAACTTGTGGAGCTTGGTGCTTCTGGTTGGCCATGCAGGTAACCAAAAACTTGTGGAGCTTGGTACCTGGAGATGATAAGGAAGTTCTCTTACTGGCTGCTGAACTGTTGGTGCTAATAAGTCAATGAACTTCTTTTTTTTTTAAATTTTTTTTATTAACATCTTTAGTTTTCAGCATTAATTTTCACATGCGTTTGAATTACAGATTTTTCTCCCCATTTCC
>JAQQSZ010004226.1:0-14214 GCA_028646595.1 Phalanger gymnotis | reverse complement strand
AACACAATAGTATTCCATTACATTTGTATACCATTCTCAAATTGATGGGCATCCCCTCAGTTTCTAGTTCTTGGCCACCACAAAAAGAGCTGCTATAAATATTTTTGTACATGTGGGTCCTTTTTCCATTTTTGTGATCAAGGAATTAATTTCTTCTGTAAGTTTTTGGATCTCTTTTTCCAATTGGTTGATTTTCTTTCCATAATTTTCTTGATTTTCTTGCACTACTTCTTTTGCCCAATTTTTCTTCAATTTCCCTTATTTTATTTTTAAAATCCTTTTTTAAGTTCTTCCAAAAGGGGCTGGTGACCATTTTACATTTTTCTTTGAAGTAGAAGTAGCTATTTTGATTTCACTATCTTCTTTTGAGTTTGAGCCCAGATCTTCTCTATCACCATAGCAGCTATCTATAATTGGGCTCTTTCTCTTTTGCTTACTCATTATTCGTGGCTTATTTCTTAGCCATTAATTTTGTGTTCGATTTGGGTTCTAATCTTGAGGTGTGAGGGATAGTATAGCAAGCTTCAGGTGTCTTATGTTGTTGGTTTTTTTTTAGCTCTACCTGAGGGCTTGACCTCAGGTCATCCTTTCTGCCCCTGAACCATGACCAGGGCCTCCAGCAATGCTGTTGCTGCAAACACTCTTACTCCCTGAGGTCGCTTCCATGGCTGCAAACTTCAGCAGAGGTCTCTCTGCCCTGGGACCAAAACCAGGGACTCAGCTCTCCTGCAAGTGACCACAGCCAACAGGGCCACCACCCCTCTGCTACCATACTCACCAGCATGTACTCACTCCTCACCCACAGCCACAGCCTGGGACCTCATCTAGTTAGCACACTAAGGCTCAGAGACCAGCATGAGCAGAGGGCCCTGCAATCTTCCCTTGATCAGCTATCTAACCCCAACACTGTCTGTGGGATGAAAGTTTCTCAAGCTGAGGCTGCCACCAACACAGTTGCCCCCAGGGCTTGTTGGAAACTTATGTACTGTCCTGAGAGTTGTGAACTGGTTTAACCTTTCTGGAGAACAATTGGGAACTATGCCCAAGGGGTTATAAAACTGTGCATACTCTTTGGCCCAGAAATAACTGTTTCTAGTTCTATGCCCCAGAGAGATCAAAGCAGTAGGAAAAGGACCTATATGTACAAAAATGTTTATAGCTGTTCTTTTTACGATGAGAGGATGCCCATCAATTGGGGAATGGCTGAACAAGTTGTGGTGTATAATTGTGATAGGATACTATTGTGCTATAAGAAATGATGAGCAGGAGGGTTTCAGAAAAACCCAAGAAGACTTACATGAATTGACGAAAGTGAAATGAGCAGAACCAGGAGACCACAGTAACAACATTGTAAGATGATCAACTGTGACTGAATTAACTATTCTCAGCAATACGATGCTATCTACTTGCACAGAAAAAAATTGATGGTGTCCAAATGCAGACTGAAGCATACCTGGGTTTTTTTTACTCTATTATTCTTGGGTTTTGTTTTTTTATTCTTGGTGTATGTTTTCTTTTGCAGCATGGTTAATATGGAATTGTTTTGTATGACTAAACACGTATAATCTATATCAAATTGCTTGCCTTCTCAAGGAGAAGGGAAGGGAGGGAGAGAGAATTTGGAACTCAATTTTAAAAAAAATGAATGTTAAAAAATTTTAATTTAAGGGGCAGCTAGGTGGTGCAGTGAGTAGAGCACTGGCACTGGAGTCAGGAGGACCTGAGTTCAAATCCAGCCCCAGACACTTGACACACTTACTAGCTGTGTGACCTTGGGCAAGTCACTTAACCCCAATTGCCCTGCCTTCCCCCTCGAAAAAAAATTTTTCATATAAATGTAATTGAAAAAATAAAAATAAACAACAAAAAGGATGATTGTTATCTGTGAAACTGTGATTATTTTCTGTTGAAAAGAGGAGATATTGACAGAAGGAAGGCTAGTTAGGAAGCTATCATAATAATCCAGATGAGAGGTTGATGATATTCTAAACTATGGCAGTAGTTGTATGAGTAGGGGATGGATTGAAGAGATGTCACAGAAGTAGAATTGATGGAGTACAACAGAATTTGTGACTTATGTAACATCATTAAAAAATAACTATGGCCTTTCTTTAAAGAGGGGAGGGACTGTGGATTCAGAATATTGGATATCCTTTTAAAATGGTCACTATAGCTCTTGCTTTTGCTTAAATTTTTGTTGTCATTACAAGTTTCCCTGGTGAGGGGATGGGGTGACATATTTGGAAATTTCAAAGGTGAAAAAACAAGAGGCACAAATAAAACTTTAATTTAAAGAAATAGCTCTGTGCTGCCAGGGCTGTAGCTGAGAGACAGCATATAGTTCTAGATACAAGATTTCCTCTTTCCTTCTTTGGGGGGCTCTGAGGTACATGCCAGTGAAAAAGAAGTCAGTTTCTTTAGTGAGGCTGAGGCATCAGACTGAGCTCTGATGAAATCCTGGGAGGATGCAATTCCACCAGAACTATTTTTTTCCTCTTCAGAGACATGAATGTCAAGATTTCCCATTCCCTTTCCATCCTTCCTTCCAGGGAGACTTGGTAAAAGGTAGACCCAAGCCCCCATGAGCCAGAGGGCTCATTATTGCTTCTTGCTTATTAACCATATTGCTGCAGACCTGCTTCCATGGTGATGGAAAAGAGACCAGCTGTTTTAAATAGATAATCCCTCGTGAGAGAGAAAAATATCACTTCTGACTAGGCGTGCTGAGACCCAGGAGAAAAACGTAGAGGCAATTATGGGCTTATATTTCCATGACATGCTGGGTAGTTGGCCAAAGGGTAGGAAGGAGGATGAAAGATTTTTCCAAAGGAAAGGTATCCCAAACCAATGAGGGAATTGTGTTCTTGGAAGCAGGCTCTTGATATCTGTGGCCATAGCCTGCTTACCTTTACCCCAATATCTGAGTGGCCATTGGCTTCTTTACAGTCATAGGAAAATAGAACAATATGGGCACACCCAGTGGATGGTTGGATGGACTGATGGGTGGATGGATGGATGGATGGATGGATGGATGGATGGATGGGTGCCAGTCTAATTACAACCACTGCCCCAAACTACCCATTCTCTCTTTAAATCAGGACTTGCTAAAGTCTCATATGCCCAAGAGCTCAGAGATTACCAGGGTCCCATTATAAAATTAAGCTTCCCAGTTAGTTTATCGGATTTGAAGTCATGAAACTTGAATTCGATTTCTGACTCTGCTGCTTGCTACTGACGTGGACTTGAATAAATCGCTTTTCCCCACCAGCAACTGGCTTCCTCATCTGCAAAACAAGGGGATTAGACAGACTCTGGACTTCCTTAGTTCCCCTCCAGTTATAAATGCTAAGATACCAAGAGTCCTCCCTCTAGGGTGGGGCCAAGGCCAGTCAGAAAGAGCTCTGGAGAGTGTATTTACTTGCAACCCTAATATATCTCCAGTTAAACTGGGATGACTCGAAAGGGGTGGGGAAAAAAGAGGGAGACAGGATGTATCATTTACTCCAAATAGAAGCTATAGTTTGCAGTGAAATCAAATAACCTTATATGGCTCTGGAGGGAATCCTTAGCAGAAGGGAATTTGGATACAAATAGGTCATCAAGTAATGGTAAAAATATGTGGCCAGATTGAGATCCCTGTAGGGAGGTTGTGAGTGTCTCAGGGCTGAGCAAGCTCCCCAGGGCTGCTGGATGACTCCCCCTGAGAGCTGCTCAGAAAGTGTAGGGGGTAGGGAGGGGGAGGGAGAGAGGGAGGGGGAGGAGGAGGGCTGGGAGAAAAATGAATGACAGGACAAAGCTCTCCTACCTCTTAGATCAGCTCTCAGTCCTGGCAGCACTTGCCTGGCATCTTCCTTTGTTGGAGCATCAGGAAGTGGCTCGGAGACTGCCTGAGACACTTTCTGGTGACTAAGTGGTACATCTAAGCCGGAAACAGACCAAGAAAAGCTTAGGAGCAACTATAAATAGCCAAGTGTCCCAAAAATCCAATGATCACACATTGAGAGAAGCCATGTAAACACAGAAAGAGGCTCAAAGGAAACCAGACCTGCTCCCAGGGAAAGTGGCTTTTGTACTTTCAAAAGAAAAAGAAAACCCAACCAGGAGAGCTGAGTTGTAACTAGCCTGAGGTGATCAGGGCTTTGTCCCATGGTGGTAACTTAGGGTAGGGAACATGCTTTCTGACTAAGGTGATAGCTAACTCTGTGCTTTGAATGATCCTCACCACCACTATTCTATCTCCCTCCCTCCCCAAACCAAAGTTGCTCCAAGTGAAATAATTCCTAGTAATCTACCTGCTGGAAAGAGTTTCCTTTTTACTTCTAGGGGTGAAATTTATCCAAGTTTTCCATCCCTTCACCCCAACCTTGGATCTAGTGGGTAGCATTCTGTGTTCTAGTCAAACTGACCTATATACTGTTCCCTAAACCCTCCTCTATCTCTGTGTCTTCACATAGGCTCTCCTTCTGGTCCTGGTAAGATGCTTACTCCTCATGTCCAAATCTCAGAAGCTTCCATTTCCTTCAAGACTAATCTCCATGGACCATCTCCTTCTGATGAAGGAATTCATGAAGCCCCCACAAATCTTCCCAGGAGTTAGGATTCTCTCCCTGTTCTAATTAGTTTGTATGTTGTATTTTATCTGTGTAGATGTTGTGTCCTCACTGTAGACTTTAAGACCATTGGGGGGGGGGCAGTATCTCTCTTTGTCTTTGCCAAGCACTTAATGGGAAAATAGTACACATCCTTAATAATTGCTTGTTGAGTTGTCGATGGGTGGGTTGGGGGGTGGGGCGGAAATCCTATTAATCAGTTCAAATCAGACAAAATAACCAGTTAATTGGTTGAAATGTTTGCTTCTCAGCCAGTCACTTTGATCTGATCTATCCTATACTCTGATCTCTAGCCTGGTAGTGACCATGAGATCAACAGGCATGCAGGGAGCTTCCTTTGATACTTATTTAGAGCCTCATGTTCTGAAATGGTCCTCACTGATATATAGAAATTGAGAATGGCAACCTTGAGATGTCAGGAACCCCACATAATTTCCCAACATGTAGTCCTGGTTTCTACTCTCACCTACCAATCTATGGAAATTCCTGGACCATTAGCAGACACATAGTGTAGTGAAAGGGAAAGACCCTTGAATGGGCAGGCCAAGAACCTTGATTCCAGGCTTCAATTTGCCACTAAGTCACTGGAGCAAAGCTCTTCTTGCTCCATCAGGCTACATAAATGTCACCCATTATCATCATTGACTTAGAGTCTGGTCCTGATAGGTTTACATGGCGCAGTAGGGAAAGAAGGTCTGATGGATGTTGTCACCCTGGTTGTGTAAGGGATGCCAAAGCACCTGCTGTAGGACTGGTGATGGGCAAATGTGGTCCAAGGTTTCATAAAGGGGAAGGTGGATTTCACAAACTCCTGACCAGTGAGTTGGGGATTCCTGCTTTAGACCTTAGTAGGGCTCACAAAGAGTCAGACACTACTGAATGACACCAACAGTTTGACATCCCCTCTGCCTACTAACCTGAGCAGTTCAGTAAACCAAGAACTGTTTCTAAAAGGTAAGGCAAGGCAGCTAGGTGCCTCAGTGGAGAGAGCACTGCACTTGATGTTTGGAAAATGTAGGTTCAAATCCAGTCCCAGAAATTTATGAACCTGGTCAAGTAATTAAATTTCTCTCAGCATCAGGTTCCTCACGTGAAAAATGGGAATAGTAAAACCTATAGCACAAGGTGGCACAGTGGATAGAGCATTGGAGTGGAGCCAGGAAGACCCAAGTTAAAATTCATCCTCAGATACTTATTAGTTGTATGACCCTGGGCAAGTTACTTAACCTCTGTTTGCCTCAGTTTCTTCATCTGTAAAGTGGGGAAAATAATAGCACTTCCCTCCGGGGTTGTTGTGAGGGGGAAAATGAGATAATATTTGTAAAGTACTTTGAAATTTTAAAGCACTGGAAAATGCTAGTTCTTATGGTTGTTGTTACTGGCATTTATCTAACAGGGTTGTTGTGGAAGATCAAACGAGTTGTGTGTATGAAGTGCTTTACAAACTTTAAAATGCTAAATAAATATTTCTCAAAAATCTAGAATGGCCCAGTAGGTAATCTATGCACATCGAGAAAGAATAGAAATGTCATGTTTATATGGTTGTTGTCTTTCTTTACACAGTATCTTAAAATTTGCAAAGCTGATGCTGAAATCATTTGAGCCTCGTGACAACCCTTTTGGTGCTATATGTCTTAATTATGCCCATTTTACAAGGATCACAGAGCTAATGAATGTTTAAAGCAGGATTCAAACCAAGGTCTTCATGAATACAAGTGCAGCATTGTATCTCACTAGTAACAGGTAATCATTAACCCTATTTTACTGGTGAGAAAACTGACTCACTTAATATCAAAGGCTCATGTCTTCTGGGGCTGTAGCTCACACCTTTCTGGAGGGTCTCCTTTTCCCACCTTTAGAAAAATGGGCCAGCCTGGATATAAATTATACCCTCAATAATCCCCCAGCTTAGGCTTCTGTGAGGCACTAATTAATCCATGATCATTTATTAAGCTCTTACTGTTTGTCAAGCACTGTATTAGGAACTGGAAGGAATAAAGGTGGAAAGGAAATAGCTTCTACTCTTAGGAAGCTTACATTCTACTGGCAGGGCCACTGGATCCCCCTGTAGCCCACATCTAAGCCCCTTCTTCCCACTTCAATCCAGCAGAACTCATTTTTATAAATTATGCTGTTCAGCTGGTCATTTACTCTGTTGCTCTGAGATGCCCTAGCTTCCCACCATTGTCAGTTGGGATAATCCATGGTGTACAATCCACACCGTTATCATCTGATAATTTAATAAGGCTGATTGGGGCTGTAAGGAACAGGGAATCTGAACATTTACTCATCTCTCCTTAGGGATGACGCACTGTTTCCCTTTAAACGCTTTTCTCAAAGCCTCATACAAACACAGTCATTTAAGGTCACAAGCCAATGTGTTCCTTCCTTCCTCTCCAGGCAATTTTCCAGGTTTCCCTTGGAGGGAATCGATATCTACCCTGGTTCAGGACCATGGGCCTCATTGCCGCTGTAGCCCTGTGTGACAAGGGGTCTACATAGGTCATCTCTGTGCCTATGACCTGGAAGTCATGGAAGATCATAGCTGGGAGGGACCTGAGAGAGTCTCAGAGATCACAGAATAGCAAGAGCCAGAGATTGGATATCTTCACTCTTGGTTAGAGCTTCAGCTCTGAAACTTATGACCATGAACAACTTCCTAAGCCTCTCAGCCTCAATGTTCTCATCTGCAAAGTATATGGGGGTCAGGGGAAGAGAGGTAATGTAGTGGCTTCAGAGTCAGGAATCCATCAATCAAGTATTTATTAAAGTACCTACTATGTGCCTAGGCACTGGGTTTACAAATACAATGAATGAAACAATCCTCACTCACAATGCACTTACCTGGATTCAGGTCCTGCCTCAGACACATACAGACTGTGTTATTTGGAGTCTCTCCAAGACTCTAAACTACAGAAGAGGCACCTACCTGGCACCGGGAGAGAGGTCTCTCACTGGAAGCTCCCTACATCAGTGAAATCACAGGTCTGGTGACCCCTGCCCCACCTCCCTAAATATCTAAGTCACAGCATGGCTGAAAGGAAAGGTCTTTGTATATCTTCAAATGCCATAGGAATGTGAATTATTACTTTAACAGCTCCATCACCATGGAGATAAGCAACATGGACATTACATTGTTATCTAGACCCGAGCATTGCAGTCACGACACTTCCAAGCATGATCAGAACCAGATTAAAATGTAATTAGGAAATAGGTAACAAAAGAAATAGAAATAGAATAGAATATAAATAATAATAATAATGATGACTAATATTTATATAGCATTTACGGTGTGCCAGGCACAGTGCTAAGCACTCTACAAATATTATCTCATTTGATCCTCACAATAGCCCTGGAACGTAGGTACTATTAATATCTTCATTTTATAGATAAGGAAAGTGAGGCAGGAAGAAGCTAAGTGATTTGCTCAGGGTCACACAGCTAGTAAGTATCTAAGGCCAAATTTGAATTCAGGTCTTCCTGACTCCAGGCCTTGTGCTCTATCCACTGCCCCACCTAGCTGCTTATGATAATGTTAGTATGTGGTTTTCTACACCAATATGTGGCCAGCAGGAATCCCTATGTACCTAGAGGCCCCATTTCTAGACTGGTAGGTCAGGAGAAGGCTGGAGATGTAATTTACCCAGATCTGAGCAAAACCTTTGAAAAAGTCACTGACATTCTCTGTGGAAAAGATAGAGGGATGAGAGCTATATGACAGTGAAATTAGATGGATGTAGACCTGGAGGAAGGGCCAGACTCAGAGTAGCCATGGTTGGTTCACTGTCACTTTGACAGGAAGTCTCCAAAGGAAGTGCCCCAGGCACCTGTGTTTGGTCCTGCACTGCTTAACATTTTTGTCAGTGGTTTGGCTAAAAATATAAAAGGCACACTCATGAAACTTGAAGTTGATGCAAAGGTGAGGATGCTGGCTAACACACCAGATAACAGAATCAAGGTCCTGAGAAAGCCTGATGGTTTAGAGCATTGGGTTTAATCTAGTAAGAATCCCTCTAAACCTCATGACTTTTTCTCTGACATCTCTGTGGTTTTTTGACATGAGTGGTCACTTCCTGATTCTTAAAAGATCATTTCCTCCTTTGTCATCTGTGATTACAACTGACTTACTTCTTTTCCTAAGGCTCTGACATTCTGTGTTTTTTTTTCCCTCCTGCTTCCTTAACTGTGAATGTTTGCTTTCTGCTCTAACCACTCTCTCTGGTCACTCCCATAGAGAGATTAATCATCCATTGTCACCAAATCACCTTCCCAAGCGCAGTACTGACAATGTTCTTTTCTGTCCTGATTGCTCAGATGAACTCTGGGTACGAAGATGTGTCTACTCAGGAGACATTGTGGTTCAGTGGAAAGTTCTAAAGAGGACTTGGGTCTGATGCATACCACCTATATGACCTAGGGCAAGTCACTAAACCTTCTGGGGCCTCAGTTTCTCTAGCTGTAGAATTAGGAGGTTAGACCAGGCTCCTGAAATCACAGGATTCAGGAAAGATTCACCAGATCTTAAGTGTCATCCATCTACCCTCTCTCTCTGCTAATGGCAACACCATTTTCTTGGGCAATCAGGTTCCAATCCATGGACTCATTTTTGACTTCTCCTTCTCCTTTACCATATATAGGTTTGTGACCAAGTTCTCCTACTGATCTTTTCCCCAAAATATCTTTCATATTCAGACCACCACCCTAGTTCAGGCCCTCATTACCTAAGGTGATGGGGAATCATAGATAGAGTGTTGGACCTGGAATTGGTGCAATCTGGGTTCAGCTCCAGCTTCTATCACTGGTTAGTTGTATGGTCAAAAGTAAATCACTAAAGCTCTCAGAATCTGAGTTTTCTCATCTGTAAAATGGAGATGGTAATAGCTGTCACACTTCACAGGACTGTTGTGAGGCTTAAGTGAGATCATGTATGTGAAAATATTCTGTAAACTTCAAGGCTCTGTATATATCCAGAGATTCAAATATTTAGAGCTAGAAGAAACCTTTGGGGTCATCTGGTCTAACCCCATCAATCAATCAATAGAGAAATAAATATTTATTAAGCACCTACTATGTGCCTGTGTATTACAAAAAGATGCAAAAGACAATCCCTGTCCTCAAAGACCTTATAACCTAATGGGACAGAAAACATGCAAAGATATACAAAGTAAGATATAGGATAAATTGAAAACAATGAAAAGAAGGAAGGCATTAGAAGGGTTTGGGGAAGGCTTCCCGTAGAAGGTGGGATTTTATTTGGGACTTAAAGGTCAGTAGTCAGAATGGAGGAGAGAGAGCATTCCAAGCATGGCAGACAGCCAGAGAGAATGCCTGGAGCCAAGAGATGGAGTGTCTTGTTTGTGGAACAGCCATCATTTGACAAATAAGGAAACTGAGGCCTAGAGCAGTTAAATGAATTGGCCAGAATCACAAAGGCAGGAAAGGCAGAGCCATGATTTTGAACCCAGGTCTTTTGACTCCAAATTCAGGATGCTGTCCATGATACCATCACTACCTCCCCATCGCATGTATTTTTCTTATTCTTATTACCTCATGTTTAGATTACTTCAGCCTCCCTAATTCCAATCTTTCCCCCTTCCAGTTCATCCTGTATAATACCAAAAAAGAGAGAGTACTGGCCTGGAAATCAGGAGACCTGGTGATAATGACCTTGGCCAAACTACTTCCAGTCTCTGGGCCTTGATTTTGTGTACTTTTGTAAATATTTGACAAAATCTCTCATGTTCTCCTTACCAAAAAGGTGAGCTTAGCGATAGTGAAGACAGATGGATTCACAACTGATCAGATGGGTAGCCCCAAAGAGTCATCATTAGTGAATGGACCAATGCCAACTTGGATAGTTTCTAGTGGAGTACCCCAAGAAAGCTCTTTTTGGCCAGGTGGTTGGTATTTAAGATTTTTAGCAATGATATAGATGAAGGTATAGATGATATGCTTAAAGGATTCATAGATGATGCAAAACTGGGATGGATAGTTACTATGTTACATATTATAATATAGGAATAGTTACATATAGTTACAATCCATAATACAATTATTATATATTATTTGAAAGAGTCAGAATCCAAAGAGATTCCAATAGGTTGGAAGGTTAGGACAGTTCTAATAAGATGAAAGGGATGCATTTCACCACTTGCATTTGGGTTTAAAAGAAAATCTTTCCATAAGATAGGGGAGGCAAGGCTAGATGGCCATTCATCGGAACTAGAGCTGAGAGTTTTCGGGGATCACAAGCTCAAGATGAGTTTGATACCACTGGAATATATTCCATTGGTGGCTGTTCTTGAGTTTGTAATCAAAAATGATAATGCAGTCTTGGGCTTCACTGAGGGAGGCACAGTGTCTAGGATTAGGAAGCTGATGATAGCATTGTATTATGCCCAATTCAGAGCATATCTAGCAAAAACGTGGTGTTTGGTTCCGGTCACTCCATTGTAAGAAGGACATTGATAGATTGGAGAGTGGAAGGGAACTGAGATAGTGAGACATTCTTAGATTGCATGGCATGAAGATTAGTTAAGGGAATTGGGAGTATTTAACCATACAGAAGAGATCAGGGGCCATGGGATAGCTGTCTTAATGTATCTAAAAAGCCAGCATGTAGAAGAGGGACAAGATATATTCTACTTAGGTCCAGAGTGAAGAAGTAGGAAAGGAAGGGAGTGGACAAGAGGGAAATTTAGGCTCATTGAAAGAAAAAAATTCTTAACAATTAAATCTAAAAGGTCCCAATGGGCTGCCTTGGAAGGTAGTGAGCTCCACTTCATGATAAGTATTCAAGCAAAGACTTGACCACTTTTTCAGAGGCCATAGAGGGTATTCACATTCAGGTGTGAATGGACCAGGTGGCCTCCAAGGTCCTGCCCAACTCTGAGATTCTGTGATTTCCTAACTTGTAAAATGAAGGGGCCAGCCTCAATGACCATTAAGTGCTCTCTCAGCTTCAGCTTTTAATGGTACAATAATGAAATCAGCCTGGTCTTGAGGAACAAGCATGGGAATTGGGAGATGTGGATCCTGGTGCTTGATCTTCCACCAAAACTTTCGGTGACTCTGGGCAAGTCATGTACCCTCCCTGGAAGTGACCTCAGCTTTCTCCTCAGTATAATGGAGCTTGGATTCAATGGTCTCTAACATTCTTTGCATCTTTAATTTTTCTCCACTTCCATTTTTATCATGATTCTATCTCATTCTTTTTGAACAGTTTCCAAATTCCTGTTACACCTTCTGCTGAGCTTTCAGGGCCCTCCATGATCTGATCCCATCTATCCTCCCTGAACCTATCCCTTCGACTCAACATGCCCCTATGCTCCAGTCTAGCTCATTTCCTGTCTCCTAAACAGATTTTGTTCATTCTCACCTCCATGCTTTTGTTCAAACTTTCCTCTTTCCTAAAATGCCTTGTCTTCTCTCTACCAGTCCAAGTACTACCTATCCTTTAGGGCCCTACATAGATCTTACCTCCTCTAGGAAGACTTCCTGGCTTTTTCTATCCCATTTTTCATTTCTCTCCTTTTTTGACTTCTGCAACAACAGGTGCTGCACAAGTCATCTGTTAAGGTAGCTTATATTCACTATTTTTACATATGTATGTTAACCCCTTAATAGATTCTATGTTCTATCCAAACTGGGTTAAAACTCAAAATTCCACATTTCGTCCAATGCCTTTATGCTTTTGTGTAAGTTCTAAGTCATTCCATTCCTAGAATGAACTCCCACCTCATCTCTGCTTCTCTGAATCTTTGACTTTCTTCAAGACTCAAGTCAGGTGCCATCTTCTTTCTTTTCTTTTTTTCCCTTTAGGCAATTGGGGTTAAGTGACTTGACCAGGGTCATACAGCTATTAAGTGTCGGAGATTTTGAACTCAGGTCCTCCAGACTCCAGGGCCAGTGCTTGATTATCCAGTGTCACTTAGCTGCCCCTGTGCCATCTTCTTAGGGAAGGCTTCCACTAGTATTTTCTCTTCCAAACTTACCTTTTATTATATTTAATTATGTAGCTGCATATCCTCCCAGTAGAAGGGAAGCTGCTAGAGGTCAGGCACTATTTCATGTCTGTCTTTGTCTCCCCAGTGCACAGGGTCTTAATCATTATAGTTACTGATACATAGTGGTTTTAGCAAATCTTGCCAAATAACCGCTAAGTCCTGCCATGGAGGGGACTATATTTTATTCATCTCTATATCATCTCCACTTCCCACCACACAGTGCCAGTTGGATTTTACTACCATAAAAAATCATGTCTCTGCATTGGCTTTGGAATCAGAGCCCCTGACTATGAAACTGGGTTCTATCTATCATTAGCTGTGTGATAAAGGACACACCCAAGGACTGGTGTTGTGTTTCCTCTTCTGTAAAATGAAAGATTTGGACCACATGATCTCTAAAATCCTTCCAACTTAAATATCTATGAATTTGTATGACTTATGTTGGCAGAAACCTAGGTGGCCCAGTATATCTTCCTGTTTGCCTAGCTCCTGGGAGACATACTGGTTTAATTCAGGGGTCTAAAAACTTCTAACATTCCTCCTTCAGCTAGACCTGCTTTATTCTGCCTTGTCCATAATGGTAGGTGGCGCAGTGAGGAAAGAGTGCTGAGCCCGGAGTCACAAAGACTCATCTTCCTGAGTTCAAATCTGACCTCAGCCACTTACTAGTTCTGTGACCCTGTTTGCCTCAGTTTCCTCATCTGTAAAACAAGTCAGAGAAGGAAATGGCAAACTACTCCAGTATCTTTGCCAAGAAAAACCCAAATGGGGTCATGAAGAGTCAAACACAACTGAAAAAATGACTGAACAACAATCCATAATGGTAGAGATCCTTTATTATTTCAGGGTACTCTCATTTTATCCAGTTGGGTTCTGCCTCCATTAATGCAGATTGCCACACCTCTATAACCTAGTAGATGGTTGCCTAAAGTAAATTTCTCCCCTTTGGTGGAGCCTGGTGATTGCCTCCCTGAATATTGCTAGATTGGTCCTTAGACATGAGGCATATAGTCCTTTTCTGGACTATACTCGAATCCTTTTCAGCTTGATAAGAACAGCCACAGTTTGTGCTTAATGGACATAGCCTTTGACACCCCAGGGTATTCTCCATGTCACAGAGAATCATTTGAGAATCACTGACACCATGGAAGTGTCTTATTTTAAAGTGCCAATCTATGACGAGTCAGGGGACAAACCTTAAATAAATGTAAGGGTGGAGGTGAAACCATCCTACTTAGGCTCTAGTGCCTTGACTAGGTGAGAAAACTTTTTGACTGAATGAAAATAATCCAAACTGATTCTGGCCAACCTTTCTGAATCCAAGCCACTGTGTGAGAAACATACCCTAAGCAGGAAGAAGCTATCTTTTTTTTATTATTTCACATTGTCTTCCATTTTTTTCATTCCTTTGGTTCTGTTTTATAATATCTTGATTTCTCATAAAGTCACTAGATTCCACTTGCTCCAATCTAATTTTTAAGGTAGTATTTTCTTCAGTGGTCTTTTGGACCTCCTTTTCCATTTGGCTAATACTGCCTTTTAAGGCATTCTCCTCCTCATTGACCTTTTGGAGCTCTTTTGCCATTTGAGTTGGTCTA